>CAIGQQ010004897.1:2675857-2697904 GCA_903798035.1 Danio albolineatus
AGACAGACAGACAGACAGACAGACAGACAGACAGACAGACAGACAGATAGATAGATAGATAGATAGATAGATAGATAGATAGATAGACAAACAAACAGACAAAGACATACAGACAGACTTGCAGACAGACAATATATTAAATAAATAAATTCTCAATACATTTCAGAAAAAGTTTTTACATATTCATACTAATAATGCTATAATATTAAAGAACGCACAGTACCTTGTTCTCCTGGTTTCTTCACTCATGTGTCTTTTATCAGTGTTGGTGATGATGTGCTATTTATACTGGCCTCCTCCTGTCTGTATGTGTGAGGGAGGCACCAGAAACATGACAGTCAGAGGAGGAACATCATCAGCACAAGCTCAGCATCAGGTGTACAGCTCACATTAATCAGCTGCCAGTCTATGCATAGAGTCATATTCCACTAGTGCATTATATCAGAGTATCACACACTTCACTTTATTGTGCCATTATAAAAATCACATTATGAAAGTAATGTGTCCTGTTGGAGACACACACAAAGAAATTTAATTACAACATAGAACATTCATGTTCATTTCATCAAGTAATGAAATTAAGCCCTTCAGACAAGATACAAAAAAAGCATGAAGAACATTTCCTCTGATCTTAAGGCTTCCACAAATGAGGCTAAATAAAAATAATAAAAATGTCAACATTATTAATTTTGCTTACATTTTATTCAATATAGATTCATTCTGAAAATAGTGCCATATACATTTCTGGAGATCGAGAATTATGCAATACGTACGGCTGCATTTCGTCTTTAAGATGAACACTACATGGCGCCGTTTCTTTTCACGCTTATCAGCGGACCGATTACCTCCATATGGATGGCTTTTCTGCTGTTGCCAGTTTGTCCAGTGGCTCGCCGAGTACATCGGCAGACTTGAGACGCATAGAGGAGTTGACTGTGATGAAGGGGTTCAAGAACAGACAAAAACAAAAGTCAAAAAATAAAATAAACAAGTACATCACATGGGTAGAATATAGTAAAATCTGAAAACGTGGTAAAAAAAATCAGGTTGCTGCGAGGGCTTTTCTTTGTCTGAATTGCTTTTAAAAACTCTGGGTGGGTCAGTCGATCCAGGTCAGTCAAGAGGCTTCTGGTGAAGTCACGAAAACAAAACTGCACCAAAAAACTACCTCCAGGGACATATTTCGCAATCTCCAGAAATGTATATAGGGGTGCGTTTTCAGAATGGACATAGGTCAAAGCAATATACAACAACATATTTAAAACAATATACCAACATGAAATTAAGAACAACACAAATGATGACTTAAAAACGACAACATTCATTGAGGTTTAAACTGAAACTACCATCTATTATATTGATTATATATATATTATATAAATCTTGATTTAGAGCTTGTAATTCTACCATTACATTTAGGCACTTAGGAGATGCTTTTGTCTAAAGCGACTCACCGTTAATATGTAACTTTAATTAGAACACGCATTGCTTCTTTTTTTTTTGTATACAATCTATGAAATATTGTCAGGCATTCCAATAAACGTGAATAAAAACATTAAAAAAAAGTAACTTACTTGTGTCTGGAACAAAGTACTGCCATACTTCCCTTCAGCATGGAGGATTTCAAATTTCAACACACAGAGCTTTACTGCCATTTGATTGGACGATAAATGCCCAATATCATAGACAGTATCCTTTACATTAGGAGAAATGTTTCAGAAGCAAAAAAAAAAAAAAAAAAAAAAAAAAAAAAAAAAAAAAAAAAAAAAAAGAAAGAAAGAAAAAAAGGCATCGACATGATGTCCATTGTATTGGACAAATGGTCCAAAACTGTTTGACTATTTTGACAATGATTACAAATTTTCATTTGTTGAAAAAAAAAGTTCTCTTAATTTAAATTAATATAAATAAATCATATAAAAAAAATACAATACAAACCAAAGTGGGGTCACTGCACTTTACAAAAAGTTACATTATTGTACTTGCTCTAGGCTAAAAATGAACCATACTTGAACAAGGATTTTTTAACAGCATTAAGGATTTATTGATATCCAACATTGTGCTTGTTTTATAAATGATCAATGAACAACTATATTTTCATGAACTAATTTTGAGTTGATTAAATAAAAATGAATAATACTGTAATAAATGTTTTATTCATGTTATTAAATGCATTAACTAACAATAACCAACTGAACCTTAATTAAAACATTTATAGATGCAGTAGAGTATGAAAGATGCAGAAGAATATCTATTACAAAAGAAGATATTCTGAAGAAGGTTGGAAGACTAACCATCGATTTAAACAGTATTTGTTTTGGAAGTTTATAATTACAGGTTTCCAACCTTCTTCAAAATATCTTTTTTTTTAAAAAAGTAACAACAACAACAAAAAAGAAAAACTGGTGTGAAATAAGTAATTGGTGAGTCCGGTTTATTTCACAAAACAACAATAAAACACAATCCAAAACCTAAATAACTTAAGTAGCAATATCATCAACTGTTGAACATTTTTAATAGTGAACAAAATGAAGGGTATTACAGCGCCTTCTTTAAACCAACAATTACTGGTGTTAGTTGTCTAATCCGTTCATATTATTTTTCATAGGACACGCACATCCTCGCAATGCCCTTTTTTAGCACAGGTGATTTCAGACATGTCGTCTTCGTGAGAAAGCTCTGTTTTTTCAGAAACGGGTATCACGCCTTTTCAAACAAAGTCTGCCGTCTTCACAGCGTCGTTTTAACAAAGGCAGACCCTCTTAAAACTACACGAGGAAGGAACAATGTAGTACATGACCTTCTAAGGTGCCGTTCATCTGGCTATCTGATTCCTTGGACATTGTTTTATTTATCTTCTTTTGGACCAGCCTTACTCCCTTCTACCAACTGAACTTTTGTTTTGGTCGAGTGCCTTCACTCCTCCAAAAGCCACTGTTCATTGAAATTCGTCTTTGTCTTTTGAGATTAGTGACTCGTTATGAAGGAAAAAAGGCTTACAGTGACTTCTACTGCAGTAAAATCCATTTTTCTTTGAAATTCATTCATTGGTCACACTTTACAATAAGGTTCATTAGTTAATGTTAATTAATGCATTTACTAACAATACATTTACTACAGTATTTGTTCATGTTAATTAACAGTTGTTCATTGTTAGTTCGTTAACTCACGGTGCTTTTCCGGGGTCGGGTCATGGGGGCAGCAGTCTCTCCCTCTCTCCAGACACTCCCTCCAGCTCCTGCGGGGGATTCCGATGCTTTCCCAGGCCAGCCAAGAGACATAGTCCCTCCACCATGTCCTGGGTCTTCCCTGAGGCTGCTCCCGGTGGGACATGCCTGGAACATCCAGGAGGCATCCAAAACAGATGCCTGAGCCACCTCAGCTGACTTCTCTCGATGTGGAGGAGCAGCAGCTCTACTCCGAGCTCCTCTCGGGTGACAGAGCTCCTCACCCTATCTAGAAGGGTGTGCCCTGCCAAGATCTTGTCCTTTCGTTCATAATCCAAAGCTCATGACCATAGGTGAGAGCAGGATTGTAGATTGACTGGTAAATTGTGAGCTTTGCATTTTGGCTCAGCTCTTTCTTTACCACAATGGACCGATACATCGACCGCATTACTGCTGCTGCACTGATCCCCCTGTCAATCTCATGTTCTATCCTTCCCTCACTTGTGAACAAAACCCTCAAAAAAATGTATTTGCTATATGGGGCCACTTTAAGAGGAAGTGATCATCTGTTTGACTCATTGTATGAAAACGGTGCTTTATTTTGCAAATGTTTTAAGCGCTATTCCAGTGTTACACCTAAATCTAATTCACATCTTTGGATGGAAACATAGCTATTGAGTTTATCTATATTGTCTGGTTTGGTTCAGCTACACCAAATCAGACCTTTTTGCCCTCTGCCTAATCTCCAAATACTTTACAGATTCAGTGAGGAAAGGGGTTTGGAAAATGATTCTGGACCCCTCACACCCAGCCCACTCTCAACTTGACTCTGACTGGCTCTACAGAGCACTGAGCACCAAAGCAGCCAGACATAACAATAACCTTCTTTCTCTTCCAAGCCATACTCCACCTAAACAGCACATATCTGGTCTGCAGGTCTCTAAACCTCTTATTTTTTCCATCTGTAATAGAACATTTCAGTTCTGTGTATCGACATCATTGATATCTTTCTCAATATGTTTACAGTCACCATATGGCTATTTCTTTTATTTTTATTTATTGTCTGTTTTTTTTTAATATAATTTGTTTCACATTTCATTTGATTCCCTTAATTTTATGCATGCCGGATGGTGTTGCTTTTTCAAGTCAAACAACAAATTTCAATTAGGTTCAAATCAGGTGAATTTGGAGGCCAATGCATTACCAGAAATTTGCCAGCAGTTCCGAAAACCACTCCTTGACAGCTTCTCTTATTGATCACATCTCAGGTAGATTGTCTGTTTTCTTGTGTAATATTGAACTCTGCTGAAACTAGATGTTGAAAATAATTGTTTACATTCACCACAGCTAATTTGCTGAAATCAAAACATGTACAGAATCAGTTTAGTCTTAATTTGCTCAAACAGTTCTTCACCATTTGTAATGGCATTAGCAGTAAACAAATGGAACATTGAAAGTTGTGTTTAAGACAAAAACAAAAAAAACAGTTACATACTTTGATAGTGGGGGGTGGGTTGATCATTCAAATCACCTGAACCCCCAAGACTTTGGGCCTATGACAATCCCACTGGGTGCACAGTCTGTGTGACACATTGCCCTGGTCATCTACTGTTGTAACTGCTGGTGATGTGTCGCACTGTGGCCCTGCAGTTGCTGTGAACAACGCTGAACAATCTATGCTTTGAAAACTCTGAGCATATACTTTTAAATCAAATCAATTTTGAATCATTTTATATTAACTAAAATATGACCTTTTAAATCAAAATTGTTTTGTTTTTTTTAAAAAGGACATTTACTATATATATTTTAGTATCAATATTCGCATCTACTAAATTGTTACTTGCAAAATAAAACCAATCGCTAAGGTATTAATTTTCTTCAAGTAGTTTATTCATTGTGCATATTTGGATACTTGATGCGCACTATACGCATTTGTGCAGTTTGTTTCAAAGCCAAATGTCAAAACATGATCATGTGTATTATCCTCTCCCTCTGCCTGCGGGGGCATCGTGATCAAATCTCCTCCTGTTATGCGTCTCAGTAACACAAGCCGGATGAAATCACACAGAACAAATTGTATGAGATGAACTTCCTTATAATCTGAAATTACCTACTTTCAAGGGAATCTTTAAACAGCTGAATTAAAGCCGCTCTGTATCACATGAAAACATTTTGTAAGTATATTTAAACAGTCAAAGCTGTCAACTAGAAACCTGTTACTATCAAGAACAGAATAGCCACTTTTGAAATAAGCACTGGTATCTAATAAAAAGTAACAACATCTACTTAATAGGTGCTTGTATGTAATTAATACTATAATGGAGCACTAGAATTGTAAGTAACGTTACTAGTATCTATTTAAAGTTCACGTAAACCTGCTGAGATTTTTGGTTCAGTATGCTGATGTGCTTAAAACTAAGTGTAGGGGGCGGGGCACATCATTTCCTCAGAGTAAACTAATGGTAAAAGGGGGCGTGGTTAAGAATAGCGCGACTGGAGCTATCAAACTGACGTCATCAGATAAACGCTGCCAAAATTCCAAACTCAGCAACAAATGCTCAGATTTTGATCGAAGATTACCAAAGCAAAGACTTTCCTGTGGGCTAACTTGCACAGATTACTTCACCTAAAGAACAAACGTGAGTTAGAAAAATAAACATTTTGGTTTCACACAGACTTAAAATTGCATCTAATCAATAAGTACTTAAGTACAATCAATACAATAGCCCTCCCTAAAAATAAGCAGCTTGTGTTCAGTGTTTAAATGGTAAAGGTATTGAAAATTTAGAAGCATGAAATAGATACATTTTATGGATAGAATGGCTTGCTAAAGAATGTAAATCTGCATATAGCTCCTTTCAGGTTAGTGATATTATTACATTAATAGAAGTAATTGTATATTTTATACGCTTTATCTTTCATCCATTTGTGTTCATACATTCGTATTAAAATAAAATTAGGTGTAAATTAAATGACTTCAATCAAACGAGGCGAACAGTTTGATGGCTGTATGTGTGTGAGTTATATATAATAAATTAGTTCCTGTTTTGTTCCTGAATCCTCCAATACTCGAGCTGCCTGCCTTACTGTTGCTATGGTTACATCCTCAGACGATTCTCTTCACAAGCCAAGCGTCTATTGGTGCACTTCTAAACTTTTGCACAGATACGGCAACAGTGTTGCAAAAATACCTCCATTACAGACGAGAACATCCTCTGAATAAACACTGCGGAAACGAATGATACATCCCCCTTTGGCAGCCTTTGCCCATGTCCAATGTAATAAGCTACATATTACATGACAGGAAAACGGCTACAATTAACCAGTGTATTTATTTGGGGTAAATACCAAGATAATTATGAAGAAACATTTAGGCTTAAGACATTTTCTTCAATATGAATACAGTACAGCAATATTTTGTCAACAAGAATCAAAAACCAAAGCCACAGTGTTTTCGTCCGGCAATTTGAGTTACAGCCACATGGGTTAACAAATGACGGTCATATGCCATAATAGTACATAACAAGTGTTCACACGTGCAAATACGATCAAACAGGAACAACCTCGGGTGAATGTTGTGTTACAGATGGAAAGCACCGTGTGTCTGTGCTCTTCTAGAGCTCAAGATGTACCAGAGGTCCTTCATGCGGACGCTTTTCGTCTGCCATCCGTAAAGATACAGTCCAGTCCGTCTGCTGCTCACTTTCACTTGGAGCTGGTGTATTTGGTCACGGCCTTTGTGCCCTCAGACACGGCATGTTTGGCCAGTTCTCCGGGCAGGAGCAGGCGCACGGCCGTCTGGATCTCCCGGGATGTGATAGTGGAGCGCTTGTTGTAATGCGCCAGGCGCGACGCTTCTCCGGCGATGCGCTCGAAGATGTCGTTAACAAACGAGTTCATAATGCCCATCGCCTTTGAGGAGATGCCAGTGTCCGGGTGGACCTGTTTCAGTACTTTGTACACGTAAATAGCGTAACTCTCTTTCCTGGTCTTACGCCTTTTCTTATCCCCCTTCTTCTGGGTCTTGGTGACAGCTTTTTTAGAACCCTTTTTGGGAGCGGGTGCTGACTTCGCAGGTTCGGGCATCGTGCCGATTTATCACGAAAGCTCAGCTGTCAAAGGACGGTTATGGTATGCGAACGCGCTGCGCACAATTTTGCCCCTTATTTATAGAGTCGGCATGCAAATCCAAGTAAGGAAAATCATCGTTCTCATAGGACGACTTTGGAACGTCACGGACTAAGGTTCGCGCTGGGATTGGTCGGTTGCTTTACACTGCATCCATCCAGTCAGAAAACACGTCCGGGTATAAATACCAATCCCTGCTTACATCATAAGCGAAAGCGCATTTGACTAGCAAAACCAAACGGGACGCTACCAGCCAAACAGCCGTTTCCTTTGTTGTTAAAACATGTCTGGAAGAGGTAAAACCGGAGGGAAGGCCCGCGCGAAGGCCAAATCTCGTTCATCCAGAGCTGGACTTCAGTTTCCAGTCGGACGTGTACACAGATTGCTACGCAAGGGAAATTACGCCGAGCGCGTAGGCGCAGGAGCCCCCGTGTATTTGGCCGCTGTCCTGGAGTACCTGACGGCTGAGATCCTCGAGCTGGCCGGGAACGCAGCCCGGGACAACAAGAAAACAAGAATCATCCCCCGGCACCTACAGCTGGCTGTGCGCAACGACGAGGAGCTCAACAAGCTTTTAGGCGGCGTTACCATCGCCCAGGGTGGAGTGCTCCCAAACATCCAGGCAGTGCTGCTGCCCAAGAAAACCGAGAAGCCAGCCAAGAGCAAGTAAACGGGGCTTCGCGACCATAGACAATGATACAAACGCAGCTAGTCCGAGAAATGTTCTGTTCCCTACTTCACGTTATATTGTGTTTGTTTTAATGAAGACGACAGCTGCATCTTGTAAACTTTCGTTTTTTTGATGTTTTGGACTGACGCACTCCCTCACATAATAGAAGAGATCTACACCACCACTGCTATAAATGGCCATGGGACATTAAACCTGCCATCACGGTGGACTTTCCTTACTGAGAGAAAAGAAGAGAAACAGCTCCATTTGTGGGGTGAATGAACATCAGTATTTTCATTGTATATGGACCAATGTTGGTTGCGTTTTATTTGTCACTGCTTTAAATTACATGCTAGTCATGTCCTTTAATCTGCTGTTCGGTGGTTATGTTGTTTGAATAAATGTTAAGAGCCAGTGGAAGGCACAAAGACCCTTGATTCATTGTTTTTTTTTTCCCCAAGCTGCATTGTGCTGCATGACTAGAATAGTCGAAAAGAGAGGCTCTTATTATGCTACAGTAGGAAAGGTACACTTAGCCTTCATTAAGTACAGGTAGAGGAGGTGATTAAAATGTTATTAAGGTATGGTCTAATTATCTAGCTGCTTAATTGTACGCTGATCGGATCCTCTTATGGGCATCGCCATGTTGACATCACATGATACTTAATACACTGAGTTAACAGTAATGATATTTACTTACCAGTGCTGTGCTCTTGGTGTTAGAAAAACACTATGAAAGAAATCTCAAGCAATATTTACTATACATACAATTACATTTGTAATTTTTTTAACCCATTAGCAAAAACACTTTTACATACCAAGAATACTAAATATTAAAAACAATTATATACACCACTATGAATTTAAGAAAAGGAAATGCTAAGAAAAAATATTACATTTATACAATTTGGGCTTATGTCGAACCATTTAAACAAGCTACATGTTAAAACTATTTAAATGTAATAAACTTATTTTTATTGCCAATGTGTGTCAATAAGCATACAACACTTTCAGCAGCTTCGATGACTTCAAGATGTTTGCGAACAGTATTTTATGGGGAACCATTTCAACACATAGCCTCTATAAATTAGCAATGGCATGCTTTGCTCTCTTATGCACAAATTGAGGTTAGTAGTTATGTAAACAAAACATTAAGGAACTCAGGTTTTGACTCACTAAACTGCACCTGTTATCAGACATAAAAGCGACAATTTAAAGAATGATAATTTTTGGTAAAATTAATTTCTGTTTCTTTTATTTAAAAACACCAGATAAATGTAAACAAAACCAGAGTGTATTTTCCACAGAGTAACTGTATGTCCCAGTACAGACATAAAATCTATTATAAGCTTTAACACTGTTGTTTTGATGTCGTGCTGAAGCACGTGTTAATTAGACGTCTCGCTGAACTGGAAAAGTTAAGTGTAAATAGACTAGCACCATACTTGTTACATATTTGAAAGTGTTTTATTGTCCAAACATAACCTTTACATATATTACACCCTTAATGAGTCAGTCCAATTACACTGAAATGAAAAAATGTGTCCGCAGAAATCACACCTGCAGTGTGCTTAAGACTACTTTAAGTGTCTGTAGTTTTAAGTACTTCAAAAACGTTGTAACAATTTGGTTGTTACATTATTTATTAACACAACGACCAAAACTTTAACTTAAAAATAATTTTATAGGCAGCAAGGAAAATACAAAACCTTGCGTTTTCAAGCCAAAATAGCTACATTTCTTTTCTCAAATAATAAAGCTGACTTTAAAGACAGCACGAGTTTCAGAAGTGCTAATTACATTAGATATTACAATTAAATGTAAAACTGAATTAAATAATAGTACATAATGGTGGCTTTGACAGAATTTGGCAATGAACAACATATAATCTCCAATTTTTTTTCCTTTGACTTTAGGCCTATTTCTCTGCGTACCCTTCTGTTTTCATGTCATTGAGCCCCAAGTCTTCGTTCTGCTCAAAGGTCCTGGTGTATTTCTCAATCTTCATTTCTGGATCAGGATCTGGAGCATAAACATTCTGCAAAAGAGAAACGAAAAATTAAATTAAATTCTATTCATCTTTATTTATATAGTGCTTTTACAATGTGATTTTTCCAAAAAGAGATGGCTAGTGGTCACAAAAAAAAAATACAATATATTTGCACTTTAAAAATAATAAATAAACAATAAAAAAATGAAGTTCACAGAGTATATTACATTTTAAAATTGATCATTTAATTAATTACCTGAAGATAGCTATTTCCTGCTGGATCATCCAAGACTATATGCACATCCATTTCTCCCGCCATTATCTAGGAAACATTATTATAAATACAACACATTATGAGAACTTAAAACAGTAAATAAAAACAGGTGGTAAACGCTTTCCTTTATTAATAAACAGTGGCTTGCTGAAATATTGTACACTATGTATAAAAACATTGAGACCACTACATTCTTATGCCGAGTTCAGACTGCACGATTTTCAAAGTAGTGGCGTCACAGATGTTTTTAGAGTGCATGACTGTATATCTGGGTTAGCGTTCAGTCGTTGCTGTGTTTACACTGCAGGTTGGATCTGCGACAGGGTTTTTTTTTTACACTGCATGACTTTAAAATAGGAAAATAGCCGTCAACTTTGCCTTGGTCTGCAAACTATGTCTCACAACCAAACACACGCGTGAAGTCAAGTGACATGGAAACCACGCAAATACACATAGTATATCTTTTGTTATTAACTACATAATGTGAAAAAGCCTTCAGTAGGCTAGAAATTACTTATTTTGCTCACCTGGATTTTGAAGGGAATAATTTCGCAGGTAAATAATAATAAACAGACGCAGGTTCTCCTGCCAAATTTACACTCGTTTTTCCTTCAATTCTTGGGTTCAGATAGACAGAAAAGCAGCACTTTTACTTTCTCCCACAGCCTTTCGCTCACCTGCAGATGACCATACTAGTGGATGCTGCTCTCTCATTGGCTGTGGGTAATCGGCGACTTTATTCTTAATCAGAACACATTTCACACAGCATGATGTAAAATCGATAAGTCCAGATACTTAGCATGCCAAATATCTCACGAGTGTTGACGACTCTTTAGCGATTCTCTCAGATCACGTCTTTGATAGTTCACACTGTGTGATTGTTACTCACGTGAACGAGCACAGACTTCCCTGGGATTTCAGGGATTTATCTGGGATTTCTCAAAACCTGTCAGAGAGTCAAAATCAGGGCTAAAATCATGCAGTCCTGAACTCAGCATTAGTTTCTCTGAATTTACAATTTACAGTTATATGCTTGAGTAGAACATTGCATTACATATTGTTTAGTTCTAAAAACTGACAACAGTTGGTCCAAAAAAAAAAAAAAAAGTGAACGCAATTTTTACAAATTCTTTTTTGCTGCATCAAATTATAAAAAGATGCCATCTTTTTACATGTTTATACTCAGTTTTAGACAACACAATGACAGTGTTTTAACTTGAGGCAAGTAGTAACTGAGTAATTCAATATTTGGTGAAATAACCATGACTTTTAAGAAAGAAGCTCTAAAAGAAATTATTTTTACATTTATTAAAAAAATATTAATAATTGGACTTTAATTAGAGAAGCTTTTAATTGACATCTAGTAAACTATTTCAAACCTTGTCTATTTTTTGTCCAAACTGCTCCAGCTTCTCTATTCTGTCTGCTGCAGAGCTGTCTCCACACATGAAGGGGTTTTTCGAAACAATCTAAAAGAACCATAAAAAACACAATAGAGAAATTCCAGCGTTATGGATGTGACATTTGCAGTAAAACCTCAAAATATTAATTCACATAAAAAGCACATGTTAACATTATATTGAAACATCTGTTTATTTTTCAGAACAACCAACGACTGAGGTATGGGATCGGAAAAATATCAATTTGTAGACATTTGTTAGATCTGAAATGAGGAAAATAAACATCCGCTATAGATGTGACCAAAAACGTTTGGTTTACAGTGTACAACATACTTTGTAGAATTCTGTCAAACTGCACTACCCAAAAGAAAACAAATATATCTCTATAGAACAAAAATGATTGATTTTATTTGATATTTTGCATTCATGAGGAAAACGTTTCATTCTGGATGTGACAGCTCTCCGTTATGGATGTGACAGATGTGAAATTGTCACTTGTGTGACTTTGGTAAATCAAATCTAATCGTTTGAAAACACTGACAGAGACATTTTTGAGTATTTTTACAGTACTGCAAAATGCAAGCCTACACCTGGAAAGGGTTTTGGTGAAACCTTTTTATTTCGTTCATGGCAAGGTTGACATTTGCATGGATCTGCTCAAAACAAGCATAAAGAAAGCTGTTTGATAATAACAACCAAAGCTGTTATCGAAGCTTTGATTTCCTACCAGTTCTTTGATGTCCTTCAGCAGCCCCTCCACTGTCGTGAACTTCCCTCCGAGAGCTGCCATTCCCAACTCAAACTCCAGCTCAGGAATCAACACACTGCACGTCTCTGACTGCAACACACACACATGCTAATGATGAATGCAAAAGCATGCTTCCAATATACCCCTGATATTAAGATTACATTCTTCAACTCAATCACTAATAGGGTTGTATAAAGAAACCAGGTGTCATATATAAGCTCCATGTAAATATACCAAAAACACTCACTACTTGCAATGGAAATGTTATGTGTATTTATTTTAAGTGAACGTTCAATAAACATTTAATATAATGTTGAGTTCAAATAATTTTACAATAAATAAACCACTTTGTCATTCAACAATTTTGTGGACCATTTTGTACAGTTACAGAGCAGCAATTTTACACTGGTATCGTTGAATCACATCCAAACTTAACCCCATATGGACGACACAAACACTTAATACACTTCATTAAACATGTACAATACACATAGACCTTACCTTTTTGGAAGAACACAATATACTGTATAAATGCAGGTTAATTATGTTTACATACAGTCTACCCTACACACAACTCTAAGCATAGTTCACACTACATGACTCTTAAAATCGTCCAATTTGGTGTTCACACTACACAACACTATGCAAATGATCCACATGATCTGACGGCAACTCTTTCATCCAACAGCTGCCAAGCCCCTAAACAACAGCCAATAAAATGTTGAGGACCTAACATAGAGTTTAGTCAGCCGACTGATCTGGAATATTTACATGCTAGATATTGGATTATCGTCTGCGAGGTGACAAGCCAGCGTGCCTCTTTGATGCAGCGCTCTGTAGTTCACAAAAGACAACAACAGTGCCGAGCACCCACAGATATTCTATCTGTCAGCGAGCTTGTTAACTCCTAAATTGGGCTCAAATCAGGCTTAAAATCATGTAGTGTGAGCTAGGGATTAACCTTTCTAATTCTGACTGTAATGTAGTAATGTACATCTCTTGTAAAGCTGTTTTTTTAATGATAATTATTGTGAAAAGCACTATACCAAAAAAAAAAAAAAAAAACTTGAATGTGGACAATGCTAAAAACGGATGTAAATAGGACGTAAAAGCCATTTTTGACCACTTTAAGAGGTTTCCTAGTGTAAACACAGTAGTCGAATCCAAACACCAGTGGTCAAACTCACCTTCAGCAGGTCTCTGGACATATCTGACGGATCGGTCAAGTGTAGTGTTATTCTGGTTCCCAGCTCTTCTGTGGCTCCTCCTGATTTCACCTGTTTAACAAACAGTGATAAATGTTGGTATCTAAGACAAGATCAGTAAAAAAAAAAAAAAACTGAAAGCATAGCTTAGTTGATTATCCCTACCTCATTGGTGCGATGTCCACAGCTATCGCAATTAGTGGCCATAATAATGACCTCTTTAAAGTGTGGAATTTCTGCAACTAGATTAAGGGAACAATTCATTGTTTTGCTTAAATTATAACAAGCAATTTGAAAATGCAGCAATTCTCCAAGCAGTGCCTTTTTTACACTAAAACACTAATTTAATCCACAAATTGTTTGGCTTCAAATTGAAAATCTACAAGAGCTCCCTTGTGTCATCATTTGTTAAAAACAACAATTGTCTATGGCTTGAAATAAACTGGTAAAAGCAGGATATTAAAATGATGGAAAGCTACTGGAATAGCAATTTATCACACAACAGACTTTCAGTTCAAAATACATGCTGTATGCTAGCAAAGGATACGGACAAGCTTCATGTTTGTATTAGCTGGAGCGTTGCATTCTGGGCAGTTAGTGTTGAACACTAATACCTCATTTCTCAGGGTGTCTAGATCATTGCCAGGACTCTCATCTGCTTGTTCTTCCTCAACCTAAAATAAAAGAGATGAAGAAAAAACAAAAAAACAAAACAGAATTTAAACAGTTCATCCAAAAATTAAGACTGACTGCATTTGCTCCAAACCTGTCAAAAAGCTTTGAGTCTGCCCTATCAGGCAGTGACTTTAGAGGCAAGGCGGCGCTTGACTAAACTGATTTCAGACAGACTTCCAAGAGAGCTTTATGATTTAATCACTTATAACAAAATAAACAGAGCTTTGAGGATAACTAAGAGAATATTTTATGACTATAATACTAACTTCTCGCTAGAAATGCTAATAAAAGCATAAAAAATAAATTTTAAAAAAACTTTTAAATGCCATCTTTATTTTTCAGCTATACTGTCGATAATGTAATGCACAGAATTGTGAGATACCAAAGGCAGTGAAGGACACATCTATGCTGTCTTTAGTTTTCAATCTGAAGGAGGAACCTCTGGAGACAGGACGTGAGGCAGAATTTGGATTCAGACGTGCATTGATGCCTTCCCACGTTGGGAACAACTTGAGGCCAGTGTTAATCAATGAAAATGGCTAGACACAGAAACTTGACAGATCTGCTGCACTACAACGCAAGCGCTCTGATCCGCTTATCTAATGAATGACCAGTGCAACGCTGCGGATTATAAAAATAAATGTTGGTTAGTTTTTCGACTACATTTTCGACTTGTTTTTTCATCAACAATACGATGTTCATTCACTTAATAAGTAGATCAGAGAATGTGTATTCACCGTTTCCAATCACATTAACGGCAAATGACCCATCAAGTTTATGTTAAGGCTGATTTGTATTAGGCATGAGACGATAACCGTTTTCAAGGTATACTGCGGTTTGGAAAAAGTCAATGTTTTCATACCGCCAAATTTTTCTGCTATACCGTTCCTAAGGTATGAGTAGGGCCAGACAGAATCTGCGGACATTTTTTTGATATTTCTGTGGAGTGCGGATTTATGCGGAATGATTTTGGGAGTATCATAAATAAAACATTAACATATGAAATAAAAATTAATACCTATTTAACTTTTATTTAATGTTTACAATGCGAATCCAATTAGATCCACTTTATTTGTCAAACAAAGCAAGTCTTTCATATAAAATCTTTACTTAAAGACAGAAGATTGTACTTTACAAACTGTACTGTAAATAAATCATATGAATATTTTCATATTAATCAATATTATTACTGAAATTAATTTAAAAACTGGATAAATATACATTTACACCAGTAAATAAACAATCAATGGTGGGCTAAAAATCTGCAGAAATCTGCGGAATTCTGCGCGCGCAGATTCCGTGTGGCCCTAGGTATGAGTAAGATTTTTTTTACATTTTTTTTTGGTGTAAATTGGAAAGACGTCTGTGTTTTTGAAACAAATGAAGACAGCAGAAGTCAATAATTCACTTGAATTATTTAGCCTGACATGTTTACTGCTCTAAAATACTTTAAATGTTTCTCAAAATAAAATATATTGTGTTCAAAGGGTAAAATGTTTTGTTTTTAAGCCAGACATTTAAAAAGAATATATTTTAGAGCAGTAAACACAATACCGTAAAACCGTGATATTTTTTATCCAAGGTTATCATACCGTCAGAATCTTATACCGGCCCATGCCTAATTTGTACCTGTACGCACACCTTTCAAAAAAAAAAAAAAAAAAAAAAGGAAAAAAGTAACTACATGTCACAACAACATCTAGCGCGAGCTCTGTGATTGGTCGGTTTGGTAGTGGTGATGATTAAAGTTGTTGCACGTCTGCCGGTTCCCACCTCTAAATGAGCTAGTTTTAGTTACTTTTACATTAAGGGAGTGCTCAGAAAAAACTAAACGCCAGCAAAGAAACTTCTCACATAGGAAAAGAAAAACTTACTGCCAGCTAGCACTTCGGAAGTGTTATTGCAGAGAAACACAAACAGCACGCAGAAGTATAAATGCATTACTAAAAGCAGGGCAGGCGCCCGTTGGTCATGCTGATCACTCGACGCAGAAGTGTAAATCAGCCTTTAGTGTCAAGCTATAGTCAACAAACAGTTTTTTCCCTTATTTTCATGATGAAATAACACTGCTTCAGGCTGAGTAGGTGTTCTTTTTTGCAAGTTTCTCAGCAGTACAGATGCAGTTTCTCACCTCTATACCTAGAGCAGCATTTTGTTGAGATGTCCTTTTATAATGCGTGACAGAGAGAGCAGCGTCTTTCTGAGGTGCAAATGGGTTCTCGATAAAACTGTTCCCTGATGGATCATCAATAATCTGTAGATAGAAGTTAAAAAAGGAATCTGTTAGCTCTAGCATTACGATAATAACAGGCAATGTGGTTAAATCCTCTTAATCTTTTAGCAGTTTACCATCTATGAGAGACTTACTAATGTGAATTCATCTTCTACTTCTTTAAGTTTCTTCAATCTCTGGATGAATTCCTCTATTTTTTCAGCTACAGCTGGATCTGTTGCCTGCAACAAGGAGAGGAACGGTCACAAAACACAGTTGAATACATTATACCAGAAGACCAACAAGAATAAGCAAGGATTGGGCTTAATTACGATTAGGTTAAAAATATACACAAGTCAAATAAGATACAATTGCTGTTCACATCAAATTAAATTTACAAAAGATCCCAAAAATCCATAGACAAAATATGTTAAATATAAGTGAAGTGAAAATATAATACAATAATTCACTCCATCTTAATTCAGCATAATGAGTTTGTCAAAATGAAACTACATGCTGTACTTATTACAATGCATATTACATATAAATAAAACAAGTATTCAAACTAAATTACATTTTATTATATTATTAAAAAAAAAGAAAAAGGTCTTGCTGTAAAAATAGGTGAACCTAGTGGGTTGAAGGATAGTTAAAAACAATAAAATAAATACAATTACAATTGACAAAGTATTTTAGGGTGCACTGTGATCCTTCAACAAAGTTCTACACATATCTGACAAATTTTTAGGGTGTCTTCTATAAATCATGGGAGGAAAATTGTCATTTTTCACTCAGATAAATACAAACTTATGCACATATAACTAAAATAAAAAGATACATTCTAATGAATGAGGGAAAGATGTTTTTTAAAAATAATATTTGTTTGTTTTAATGCTTTAAAATCTTTTCATCTTTAACTCGGGTGGTACATAATATAATTTGTAATATAACCCTCAACATAAAGGTCTATAAATCTCATGTCTATAAATCTGTTGAGGTGCACACCTTTCTTATAGGTTGGTCTTGTTCTAAACCCGCCACTGCTCTGTCCAGAAGACCCTCGATTGTTGACAAAGCTAAACACATTTGCACAAACACAAAAAGCATGTTAGATTTTTTTTTTTTTTTTACAAAATTACATGCTGTAGATGATGCTTAACAATACAAAACTCAAGTCAAATCACGGCTGCAATTGGGTCAAAGGTATTTTGGAATTTTTTTAAAAAAAGGGTTTGTTAAACACATTTAAATGATAACAAATGCTTTGCTGGGCAAAACCAAGTGGGCTTGAATGATGGTGGCAGAGTATAGCAATAAACACACACACATACACTACTGCTAGAGTTAATTACATTAAAAAAAAAACACTAATAAAAATAAAACAAAATTTTAATGGACAGTTCAATGTAAAGTCAGTTTCTCTTTGACCCAACTGCACTAAAATCACAATACATTATCAATTACATGAACAATATCAAAACTTCTAGAAGGAAAGATAAAAATATACAACTTACACCCCTTTTGTGTAAAAGCAGGAATTTCAAAATCAAGCTGTGGGATTCTGGTGGACGCACTGTCAGACTTCACAACCTCTCGGTTCATGTCCTGCATATTCATAGACGACATGCTTGTTCAAAGATGATTTAGTGAACATATTAATGTCAAACATTCTGCTGTTACATGTAGGTCCACTCTTACCCGTTTGGTCTTCACTTGCAGGGTGTACTGGACACCCTGTTCTTGTATCCGACCAGCTGACTGGATTTCTGTGTTGGACCAGTTACAGTGTGGACATGTGAAGGAGCTGATGATGATTTCTTTGAAGAAAGGGATTTTAGTAAGAAGAAGACGCGTGCTTCCCTGGAAAGCACAAAACATTACATTTGTTTAAATTAAATGTACGTGAAAAACACCACCACCACCACTACTACTGCTGCTGCTACAACTAAGCATAATAATAAAAAGTAAGCTTCTTACATTTTCATAACAGTTCATGCACAAACTCTCGATGACTGTGGGTTGCTGATCTTCATCTTCCGCATTAATATCTTTAAAAACGCTGCCGCGGACGCGCTCCTCTTCGATAACTGACATCCTGTCAGACACTGTAGTTTAAAACTATTTACAATCTCTAGCTCACTGGAAAATGTGGTTCGTTGTTAATGAGTGGCGTTTTGCTAGAAGTTTCCAGGTGATTTCGCACGTTTTCCTGTGATAACCTCATGCGAGCTGTATCACCACCGGGTCAGATGTTTGGAAAAGATGTCAAAATAAAAGTCTCGACCACAAGTTTGTAATGGCATTTTAAATAACTAATTAGTGTTTAAAGACAAATGTGTTGATATCATTGTTTAGTATTTAAAAACATATAAAAGTCGTAAAAATACGATGCGTTTTAGAAATAAAGTCCAAACGTTTTGGTCATTATAGGTCAAAACCATAGACTGGGTCAAAACCATGGTCAAAACCCAGCCCTCTCCATCGGTCTTTGTCAGTCACGTGCTTTTGTTGTGTGTGACGTCACCCCTGCGCCATTTTTGTGGTATCGCTTCCAGAGACAACTTGCGAGAGACACATAACGCAAGAGAGATATATGCCATAAAAAGGTCAAGCTGGAGAAGTACAAGAAAATCGACATTACGCGGTACCGCAACAAATTAAACAAATATGTCAGGGATCGTCATTTTGATAAACTCTTACATTCAGGATCTAGATCCGTTTGAATTTACTGCAAACTTACGGATTGCGCTGCCGCCGACCCCTCACTGCTGATAATGACATGTCATACTGTATATCAGTTCTTGATAAACGTTGTTTTACTTTGAAAACCATTAAACTACAGTATTTCTTATTATGTTTTGCAGTTTTTCGTTTTATTTCGTTAGTTACATCTAAAATTTACATTCACAATGAAAGCAAAATTACAAAAAAACTAAATACTATTATAATTTTTAATTAGCTAATACATTATAGAGTGCATAAAAACAACAAAAAAATTAATACATCCAACATTCAGATATGTTAAACATAAATACAGATATTATAATAAAAGCTGAAAACCTGTAACCATTTAATTTGATTGTATTTGTTGGTTTTCCTACTATGGATTCAGAGGTTACAGATTTTCAGCTTTCTTCGTGATATCTGTATTAGTGTGAAGAGAAAAAATTAACTCATAAAGGTTTGGAACCACATTAAATTTGTGGGAGAACTATCTATTTAGACCAAACTACTGATTTACTTAATGTTTACCTTTGAGCAAAAGCAATTGTCTCAGTTCTTTAAACGATTATTTAGTTCAAGTAATAACTGCCTACCTTGTGTTTGGTTCTGATGCACAGTTTTTTTTTTATTGCAAAGAACACAAACAATAAATGAACAAACAACAAATTTTATGTAATCCTCCATTTATTTACATGTATACAAATTATATTTTTATTCAGGCACTGAGGGAAAAGTCATTTCTGGAGGAATGCATCATATCATTTACATGAGACAGGACAAAACATCAGCAGAACACATACACACAGTGAAAGAGACAAAGTTACAAAAATGTAAAGGAATTTGCAAAAAAAGTTATCAATTAAGCACAGACTGCATTTATACCCCTGAGCCTTTAACCCTTATTGACAATTACAGCTCTTCTACACTACAGTTGGACATTAGTTTGTTTGTGCACAACAGACAGTTACAATCCTATGCTGTAATGTGACATCTTTACCTTCACAAGTGAGTATCATGTCCATGGGTCAGTGGTAGTTATTAAGATTGTGTTTATTTACTGTTTAATACTTTTAGCATCATTCTTTTTACAAAATCCATCAGACATCCTGTATTCAAGTTCACACAGCAGCTGTCAGTTCTCCCCTCCAACAGGTGGTTTACTTCTACACATCTGTCCAGACACAATTTACACTCAGTTTGTCTCAGCTACCTCCATAGTGTTGTGTGTGTTCTCATCAGTGTCTCTCACCATCTTCAACCTTTCGTGTCTCCTTCTCTGCATGTTGTTTGTCCACATCAGCTGACTGCACTGTTGGTTTTTTTGCGGTGTCTGTCTGTGTGGCCCAGATGTAGAGATGGTGCTCAGTCTGGGTCAGTCTCCATCATCTCATATGCAGGTTGGCGGGCAATAACAAAGTTAGAAATGTATATACAGCAAAAATATTACACATAGAAAGAATAAGTAAAAAAAAAAAGTACTATAATGCTACATGCTTATGGATATATGACATGTTTGAGAATAAGAAACCTGAATTGAATTCTGAACTTTTAAAGCATTAACTCCCAGTAAGAAATTTACTGATAATGTGATCTTAAATCCATATGCACTAAGTTGATTTGATCAGATCTACCCCCCAAACTTAAGTGTTACTATAGTTAAAATATTCATTTGAAGCTCAAGCAATGACAATTGTGAAGTTACTTAAATATTCTTCCGTACTTACCTTTGTGAAAATGTCAAGAGCACAAACGGAGATTTGCTGGCAAAAGATATATTTTGCGTCTCACCGCAGCAGGCCAGGACACCTGCTGCATCTGTTATTACCGCTAAAGTCTGTCAATATCCTTTCTTCCGAGTGGGAAATTTAAAGTATCTGTCGTCGTGATTTTTTTTTACCTTTTCGATCGTGCGATTTACTATTACAGCCCTTTACACAACAAGAACGTAACACTGTATTTACTCTGCGAAAGACGCTACAGCTCACGATACCACACAAATGGCGGCTGTCCCATAATGCAACACTGTGTTTACGAGAATGACGTCACCAATGACGTCACCTGACAAAGACCGATAGACAGATGATCTGTGCTGCTGCTGCCGATGAGCTGCGCGCTGCAGACACAGTCGGTGTGAAAGGCAAACGCCTATGCGCTGCTTCTGCTCTACATACGCGCTGCTCACGCGCCGCGCACGCCCTGCTTGCGCTTGTGGTGTGAAACAGGCGTAAGGGTCATACAACAAAAAATAAGGTCAAGAATCTTGGTGTGACTCTGGAATCAGATCTCAGTTTCAACAGTCATGTCAAAGCAGTAATTAAATCAGCATACTATCATCTCAAAAACATTGCAAGAATTAGATGCTTTGTTTGCAGTAAAAACTTAGAGAAACTTGTTCATGCTTTTATCAGCAGCAGGGTGGATTACTGTAATGGCCTCCTCACTGGCCTTCCCAAAAAGACAGACAGTTGCAGCTCATCCAGAACGCTGCGGCCAGGATTCTGACCACAACCAGGAAATCAGAGCACATCACACCTGTCCTCAGGTCTTTACACTGGCTCCCAGTTACTTTCAGAATAAATTTTAAAGTATTACTACTTGTCTACAAATCACTAAATGGCCTAGGACCCCAATACATTACAGATATGCTCACTGAATACAAACCTAATAGATCACTCAGATCAATAGGATCACATAAACTAGAAATTACAAGAGTTCAGTCAAAGCAGGGTGAATCTGCTTTCAGCTATTACGCCCCTCGCTGCTGGAATCAGCTTCCAGAAATGTTCAGATGTGCTCCAACATTAGGTACATTCAAATCAAGACTGAAAACACATCTGTTTAGCTGTGCCTTTAC
>CAIGQQ010004954.1:0-11356 GCA_903798035.1 Danio albolineatus
ATATATATATATATATATATTGTCACTATGTCAGATTATACGATTTTTTTTCTTGATAAAATCTTGACTTGTCGTGGGTCGAGTGTGATTAACTTATGTTAATTTCATTTTCTTTTAAATCTTATCACAATCTGAAAGACTGATGCTTGCAGACAACCAATCACTACAATATTTAAGGGCGTTCGTTATGACATTGATAGGATCAAACTTATGATTCCTTTTTTATATGAAGATATTCTCTTTAAAAATCTTTTTTCTTATTATAAACAATGGTAAGGTAAAATCAGCAAGGTAAAATCAGATGTTCAAGACCTAATCTTTAAAATAATAACAATTAGCAAATATATAGCTGAGATTTGTGATACAATCACAGTGAAGCATTCATTAAATCCTTATTTTCCTCAGAGCGAAACAAATCATCCACCCGTATAGTTGAGTAGTGGAGGGGCACAAACTAAAACATAATTCGTATATTTTTCTTGGATATATTCTATATTCGTTTTTGCAACGAATTTCGTTTGCTATAATTGATCTTAATTTTAATGTAACCTTTGTTGCTCAGTTATCGATAAACAAGACTAACGAATAACACTGGAGGTGATGCACTTCAAAACAAGTCCGCTATATGCGACAAAAACATGAATTGCCGTGAGATTGTGTTGGTTTGTTAGATAAAATAATCATCTAGCCTAAATAAAATAAAAGTGAAGTACTCTGTTTCAGAAAAGCCCATATTAAACTGTTTTCACTATTAATGAC
The DNA here is from genome assembly GCA_903798035.1 of Danio albolineatus. Classification (NCBI taxonomy): domain Eukaryota; kingdom Metazoa; phylum Chordata; class Actinopteri; order Cypriniformes; family Danionidae; genus Danio; species Danio albolineatus. The sequence goes on from CAIGQQ010004954.1 coordinate 760, forward strand.
AAATTTGAATATGCAGGACATGCTTTTGCAATGTATTCACAGCACTGAACTTGCTTTCAGATTACCGCGGAAGAACAAACTGTTGGAAGGATGAGAGAACTCAGAAACTCGTTGTGAGGATGGGGATGTCTGCATATTTGTGCCAGTCTGTCAGATAAAATTGCTTAAAACACCTTAATATTTTAGAAAAGGTAAAGTTTGCAGAACTGATGATCGATCTTATCCACCTGTGACCCACCCATGAGTAAATATGTAGCCTTTTTTGATTATCTGACCAGTGCATTTACAGCAGCACCCGCTGATATAACCGAGAAATGATGTGCTCCTATTGCAGTGTCCCCCGCGTTAAGGAACTCGTCATGAAGAACAAAAAAACTAAGGCGTCGCAGATATGTCTACACAAACTATGCCATTACACGAGAAGAAACGATTGAATCTTGTGTCATGAAGGACATTTGTTATATGTGTCAATCCCCATGACACCATACCTCAAGGAAATCGTGCTGAAATGGTGACAAATCCGTGTGATCTGACTAAGGCTTCATTTGCACAAATTGATTGTTCACCCTAATAATAACAATGTGCACTAGGACAATAAACATTAAAATTTGGATTTTACACAGACGTTAAGACACATTTGACAATTGCACAAATAAAAATGGCCATCCTATACAAAATGTGCACTTCTACCTGGTGAGGTAAAACTAAATGTTAAATGTAAAAGTTAAATGACAATGCCCTTGAAATGAAAGAAGGCAGTTTTTTGGCTTTGGCAACACATGCTAAAACAGATACAATGTGACAACACTGAATAAAAAAAATACCATTTCCCATGTTAATCATTATTTGTCCTAACTTGCCATAACAGTTTTGTTAGTTAACCCTAAAACAGTCAATGTATTCAGGGAATACAAACATTAAAATCAAAATTGTCATGTTTTAAAAAAAACTATTAGTAAAACTAAAAGTAAAGTTGTTTTTATTTGTGTCCTAATAAGATAAAAAAAATAAAATTAATCTTTTCAGTCTTGCCTCTTTTGGTCTTAAAAAAATTACATTTATTGTTATTTGTAACAGTCATTATAAAATAAAATTAGATGAAAACCGTTACACGATTAAATTACTTCTACAATGAGTAATTACATACATTTTAAAATAAAAGAGGAATGACAGTATAATATTTTTAGTTTCAAATTGTACTAATAAAAATTTACTTTATCCTTTTTTATACCATTAATAGTCCATACATCTTGGGAGATACGACTCAAATATTTAAACATTTTTTTGGATGGACTATGTTTTACTCGAGTCCGAATAATAAATAGAAACTATTACATGGATTTTTTGGTTATCATTTTCCACTCCTGCCTGTTTAAGAGTTATTTTTATACTAGAAATGTATGTGAAGTAAATAGAGCTTGTAAATGGATTTAGATGCAGTTTTGTTATTTTTTCTGCTCTGCACTGCGTGTTTTTCTGTACATTAGGCTGAACTGAACCCTTCTTTCAAACAGGAATCATGGCAGAATATCCTGTAATGTCCACTTTTCAGAAAACTTACAGTTGCATGGAACTAACCTTGGAAGTGGGAAGAGAAACATACAATGTGCAGAGTTGCGGGCCGTGAGGATCATGGTTGCAAAACTGCTGGAAATTAAATTTTTTAGTCAGGAAAAGAAAAACAAACAAACAAACAAAAAAAAACAGTGGATATGAAGTTTGGTTTAGAGTGAGAAATCTGGATGATAATTCAACAGTTTGGCACTTGAGCAAGTCTAAATTTGACAAGTCACCTAGAGTTAAACTGGTAAGGTTTACCATTTCTGAATCCATTTAGCCAAAGTCTGGTGGAAGCACTTTTAGCTCTTCGACATATGCTATCAATTTCTGATGCGGAAAAGACGTCTCGTGACGTCTCGATTAGATTACTGTAATGCATTACTAGGCAGCTGCCCTGTTGGCCTAATTAACAAACTTCAGCTAGTTGAAAATGCAGCTGCTAGAGTGCTTTCTAGAACAAAGAAATATGATCATATTACTCCAGTTCTTTCAGCATTGCATCGGCTCCCTATTAAATATCGTATAAATTAAAAAATGTTACTGACTACCTACAAAGCCCTGAATGGCTTGGCTCCCCAGTATTTGAGGGAGCTCTTGGTTTATTATAGCCCATCACGTCCTCTACGCTTAATTAATTCTGGACAACTGATTATTCCCAGAATATCAAAATCAACAGCGGTAGGTCTTTCTCTTATCTGGCACCTAAACTCTGAAACAGCCTTCCTAGCACAGTTCGGGAAGCAGACACACTCTGTCAGTTTAAAACTAGATTAAAGACACATCTCTTTACATTAGCATACACATAAAACACAAATGCTTTGGAATCCAAATCCTCTAAAGGATTGTTAGTCTGCATTATTTAGGGCAACCGGAGCCGGGAACACTTCCCAAAAGACATTATAATTTGAACGGCATCTGCGCTTATGTTAGTCTGTTTTTTTAATATCCCTGAGGTTTCCATAATCCTGGACCAGGTTGTATCCTGAGCAGCTGCTGTGGAGGTCATGAGGAGTGGAGAGCATGAGACCGATCCCTGTAAGACCCAGTGACAGACGAGTCCTCGCATTGTTCCTGAAGGACCAGCCTGTTCACCGGCTGGTGTTCAACCTGTGGTCTCTCCATGATGGATGTCCAGCGTTCTCCAGCCCCGGCGCCATAGACTGCAGCTCTGCACAAGACGTCTGGCCATAGGAGAAATGGTCGCACCCAACTGAGCCTGGTTTCTCTCGAGGTTTTTAATTCTTCACTTTCGCCAATTGGTGAAGTTTTTTCCTCGCCGCTGTCGCCTCTGGCTTGCATGGTTCGGGACTTGTAGAGCTGCGCATCGATGGATTAATCTTCAGTGTTTGGACTCTCAGCAGTGATTATTAAACCACGCTGAAATGAACTAAACTGAACTTCAACACTGAAAACTGGACTTTCAATTTTTTATAATGCATGTGAAGCTGCTTTGACACAATCTACATTGAAAAAGCGCTATAGAAATAAAGAAGAACTGAATTGAATTAGCTTAGCATACCTCATTGAATCGGATTAGACCATTAGCAACTTGCTGAAAAAAAAAGAAAAAATCCAAAAAAGCTTTGATAATTTTACAATTTAAGGCTTGTTTCCTCTGTAGTAACATGGTGTGCTAAAATCTGCAAAATGTTGTTGTCCCACAAATGTTGTTGTCTCTTTTCTAGGCCGATATGGCTAGGAACTATTCTCTCATTTTGGCATTTTCCATTAATCTTAGTTCAATATGTAACTACAGAAGAGTCAAGCTTTAAATAAGAAAATTATCGAAACTCTGTTGAGCAAGATGCTAACGGTCTAATCCGATTCAATGATTTATGCTAAGCTATGCTAAAAGTGCTCTCGTCAGACCCTGAGATCGCCTGAATGGATAAAAAAAAAATAGGTAAAACTCATTGTTCAACTCTACAGGTGACTTGTAAAATGAGCCTATTTTCAAAAAAAGTAGAGTGTTCCTTAAAAGAAATAGAACTATTCTGCACCCTACTCATAGAGAAGTCGACCTTTGGGTTTTCATCAGAACATCAGCCAACAGAGGCACGAAATGCCATCAAAACCCATCTAAATGTATGTTGATTCCACGTTTCTTGTGAATGATTCACCGGTGCATGTTATTCATTGAAGCCTCATCAGCCTTGACCAGCCTGAAAGATGAAAACCGCGACTCTGATCAATAACACTCAGAGAAGAGCCCGTGGGTTCACTGCTGCGCATGATTTTTATTCCAGCACAATTAATCTGTGTGTTGTAAAATGGCTGGGTAGCTAGGAAGAGAAACAGGAGTACAAAATGAAAATCATGGACCATTCTATTGTAATTTGGTTAAATTGCTAATATATAGATATATCTCACACTTCTTTGTTGACGTATTTTTTTTAAACATAAAAACCATACTTAGGAAAACAAAATGTTACGTCTCCATCTGACAGACACGGCGAGAACGAGACGAGGAGATCCTCGCGGTGACGTAGCCTGCTCTGAATGCAGTCCGCATCTAACTTGGCTTTAGTCTTCTGGCGTCATTCACATTTCAATCTGGCAAGCTATAGAAAACAAAGTCCACTTTCACAAATGGCATGGCTTCGGATAAAGAGGGGGGGGATGACAATTACGGTGCAATGTTTTCATCTACAAATGTCTAATTTGTACATCTAAGCACTGCTTCTTTAGAGCGCCACAACATGGGCATTTATTTTTGAATGCATTATTGCTGGACTTCACCTATTTTTTTTCCCTTTCGACACGAGGAGCACACATAGACGGACTCGCAGACATCCCATTTCACACATGAAGAATGCAGTTTCGTCTCAAGCTCGAGGAAAACGTCGACACTTTCCTCAAGATAGTCTAAAGCTAGTCTAAAATAGTTCCGCGCCTCAGCACAAAACTCAATCTAACTCTGATCCCTTGCGCGTGGCAGCAGTTTCCAGACGATTTTGACGAACACAAAATGCGCCCGACACGATCGCCGCCGAAAAATAAAACGGCAAACGAGGCGACGCTCAGATACTGAGAGCAACAGAAGCACCTGCCAGGACAGAATTTTCCCTCTCTCCTTCGTCTTTCTTAGACATTCATGATATTCATGATAAAACGACAACAACGAAAAACGTAATTCGGCCGTTCCAGCTTGCACTCCCTTCTGTACAAGACTTGAGGAAGAAAAACAAATACAAATAAAACTATTTAAACAGATATTTGCCAACACTCTGATATAACATGAAGCTACCAGACATTATGTGCATCTAAAAAATAGAAAAAAAAAACGAAACGGGCAGTCGCACACAATCGCACAGGCAGGTTACGCTGTCACATGTACAGAAATGAGACTCGGAAAAGAAAATTAAACAAATTAAAATCTTTTTTTTTTCTCTGTAGGACCATGAACAAAACACAAAAAAGTTCAGTCAGTAGAATGTCCGCCCCCTTTTTCGACCCGAAGATAAGCATATGGCTTAATATTTGTAAAACTTTGGAGGTGAGGGGGTTATTTGTCCTATCGTGTGGCAGTCTTGTGGATGTGTCTGTATGGCGTCGATTGTTTAAGTCTGCTTGTTTTGTCGATTTTAAAACAAGAACCAGTTTGTATTTCCCATTCAAAACCCGATCCCTCTTACAGTCAGTGTGTAAACATCGCGATCCCTCTCTTTCAATACTGACAAAAACACACAGCATCCAGTCAACACGAGACGAAACGAGGTGAACGATGAGGGCAGGACAAACCCGGGGTCTTCCATTTTGGAGCGGGCGACGAGGATTCATAGTGCAATGAAGGCCAGAGGAGGCTCTTCCAAAGAGGACAGCGGTCTCTGAAACGAATCTTCAGTCGTCCTGTTTGGGAGTTTTACGATAAAAACGACGGTCGGGGGACGAAAGTAAAGACAAAACTAAAAAAGGGACAAGCTCACGTGGCAGAACATGAGAATGAAAAGGACGTGACAGATCTATCTCTGGCTTATTCCTGAGCCTAATTTTGATTGTAAGTCAAAAATAAAAACGAAACGGTGTGTCCACATGTGCATGAGTAAACATTGAGATGTGCATAAATTTTCTCTCTGCATGTGAGCGAGCGCATGTGTAAACATGTTGAACTGGTTCTACGCCAAAAAACGAAAACTAATCTAAAACGATGAACGCACGTCTGCATGGGCAGCTGGGATTTGGGTGGAGGTGTCTGTCTGAAGTAAGGATGGGGGACCGCAATCGGATACAGCAACTTGGAAGTGGTCGTCCTGCGGGGTACATTCAACCATCCGGGGCAGAGGAGAAGGGCGATCATAGGGGGGGTGGGCTCTTGGTCTCTTGCGTTTCCCCTCCTCCATCCCTGCACGTTACGGGATCCTCAGAGCGGTCAGAAGAGCCAGCAGTAGATGTGATGGAGAATGCTGTACCACATGTAGCCTGAGGCGAAGGCGAACGTCTGGACCAAAAACAGCCAAGCGTTGTCCAGGGTCATTTCTCGGGAGACCATCTCTTTTTGGCCGTCTAGTGGAGGGAAGGCTCCTGAGTGCAAACAAAAGATGGGAGAGAATATGTCAACAAACTGAAGGATTTATATTTACACCTAACTACATGCTACTACATTCCAGCGACAAGCAGGTGAATTTACCACACTAGGCTTGTGAGGAGGTGTAGAGGTCTGCATTCCTTCGGGACCCGACCAGATTTCTTGAGGTGCAGGAATAAATTTCTGAATAAACCGTGGTAGCGGTCGGTAAATCTGGTGCAATTCAAACGGGAGCGGGCGGTCTAACCATATAGTGCTCCCTAGTCCCATTTCAGAAAAGCAGATTGCCTCATTCTTATTGAGCACCGGTACAGACTAGGCATGGGCTGATAACTGTTTTCAAGGTATACTGCGGTATGGAAAAGTCAAGGTTTTCATACCATCAAAATTGTCTGCTATACGGTTCCTAAAGTATGAGTAAGATGTTTTTAGTTTTGCTTTTTTTGTTTGTTTGTTTGTTTTTAGGACAGCACTATTTCCAAAGATATCCAATTGTAAAGAAATTGTAAAGAAATCTGTGTTACTGAAACTAATAAAGACAGCAGAAGGCAGTGATTCATTTGAATTATTTAGCCATGTTTTACATGTCGACTGCTCCAAAAGACTTTAAATTAGGGCTGTCAATTGATTAAAAATATTAACTAATTAATCACACTTTTGTTTGTGACTAATCATGATTAATCACGAAAAGCCGTATTTATTACAGAAATAAAAACACAGGCATGTAAGTGCCATTTGAATTTTAAAACAATCAATGCCAATAACAAACAAACATTATTTTCATGTTGGATTCTTAAGTGAACTACAAAAAAATCCAAAATACAGGCATTGCAAATATGAAAATTGGAAGAAAAATAATAATAATAATAAAGTATTGAATACAAACAATTGTATTCATTGTAAAGTTGTTTTTTGAGTTGAGAACATTAATAATAAAGTAGAAACAATTTTGCTTAGTCCTCCTTAACATTAGCCAGTTGCTATAAGACAGTCCAGCCTGTTGACATTATCAGGTGACAACGCACACGCACGCATGCATGCACACACACACACACACACACACACACTCCCTTCAGATCATCACCACGCATGACTACGGTTCTTAAAGTATGACTGTATTTCTCAAGCAAGGATTCTGACACATTAACGTGAAGCAGAAGCTTTAGAAAAGTTGCGTGTAGAAGGGAAACACGTCAAACTTAATGAAGTATTTGAGGGTGCTTGGAATCAACTTAGATAGGAATGGGCTGTCTTTGACAGCTTGCGACATCATCTGGCACATCACTGAGGACATTTACATGATCCATATTATCCATATTATTGCCTAGGTCGCCTCTATGGACGCGCCGGCCCTGAACACACGTGTTACTTTCTCCGCGATGCCCGGCGGCAGAGTAACAGCTTGTTAACTCACAGGCTCGTGCAAATGATGAGACGGACAAAAGTACTCGATGCATGCCCTTCTTTTACTTCCTTTAGTGCTTTCAGCTTCACAGTCCAAAACAGCTCCTGGGTGGAATTACAGGAATAAACTTAACACAAAACCGGATCAAACTTTCTCCCTCTAATTCACCGCGCACACACACACAGCGCGCGCTCACATTCAACCGCATGCGTGGTGAACTACACACCCACAATGCCCTGCGCCATGGACTACAACCCCTGTAAAAGCCACAACAGGAAATAAAAAAAACTGCCACTGCGTTAAATGCGTTAAATTTTTTAACGACTTAAATATTTCAAATTAATCGGCGTGCGTTAACGCGCTAATTTTGACAGCCCTACTTTAAATGTTTCTAAATGTTCATATCCACAAATGCAAATTTACTCATACCAAACCATATTTTCCTGTTGTTTTTTTGCAAGAATTTAGTTATTTAAATTTAATTTCATGATCTGAAAATAAGAATGAAATGAAATGACCATTTCATTTTGTAATGACTTTTAGGGTGCTTTCACACTAGCACTTTTGGTTCGCACCCGGGTTCGTTTGACGTCATAGTACGGTACGTTTAGCTAGTGTGAACACATCTTCTGAACTTGGGTGCGCACCCGTGAACCGTACCCGAGTCTGCCTGAAAGAGGGACTGAGCCAGAGCAAACACAGTGATAATGTCTGCTTGTGTCCTCCAAAAACAGCTTGGACATCGCGTGATGTTCTGAACGTATGTAATATGTTTGCGGCAGATAGACGTGAGTCGCTTTCTGTATGTTCTAAACCAAAAGGTTCAGTAAAAGCGAAACAACCGCGATGTGTGGACGTCTTTCCATTTTGGCGCTTTGCTTTTGTGCCTGTCGCCTGGCAACAGACGTACACAAAACATGGGCTTGATGACGCAATCGTACCGGGGTTCAGAAGGAAAAAAGACAGTGTGAACACAAACCAACTGAGAAGGTGGCAAGGGGAGACAATCAAACTTGGGTACGGTCCAGGCAATTGAACCAAGTGTGAAAGCACCCAAATTAATACGCTGTAATTAATTCAAGCTTATTTCATGTTCATTATTATTCTTTTTCTTTCTTTTTCTCTCTGTTGTATCTCAAAATAAAATATATTGTGTTCAATAGGGAAAAAGGTTTTGTTTTTAGCCAGACATTTAAAAAGAATATATTTTAGAGCAGTAAACACAATACCGTCATACCGCGAAACCGTGATATTTTTATCCACGGTTATCATACCGTCAGAATCTTATACCGGCCCATTCCTAGTACAGACAGTGTTCATGACTGTTACACATGATGAATGCTTGACCAGTGCTTTTTGCACATGTATTTTTTTTTTATGCACAGTCTGTGCGCACTTCATCTGCATAACGGTCGTCAGAGCGGGCTTTACCATGGCAGAGCAAAGTTGTGCTTGTCCTTGAAGGACGTTCAGCTTGCACTTGAAAACGGTCAGTTTACTGATAGGAATCCCACATCAGGCAGGTCTGATGTATGGGAGTCTTTTTCATGCTTCATAGCAAATAATTTTTTTTTTTTAATTTCTTTGCACAATGTGATATTACCTAAAAGTTTTACCCTTTAGCAGTGCCATGCAGTTTAAAATTCTAAACATAGATTTCTATCAGTGTTCGCACACTGGAGCTGCAAGTCGGCAGCTGTCCACGGCGCCCATCTACGACTTAAAAGACACTTCATATTTCTGTCGCAACACAGATCGGCATCTGAATAGTATCACTTTAAATAACATGCAAATGTGTGCGTCCAGCAAATGTTATTTCCAACTGTCAAGTGCGCACCGCAGCACGGTGCATCCGGTATGCAACCAGCTTCAGAAGACTGAAACCTCAGGTTTGAGTTGGCACTCATGTCTCATGACAAAGGGGCAAACAAAACTGACATTTAGCCTACAACCCTTGCACAACCTAGTTTTATTTGTTATTAGTTTTATCTGTTGTCTCTCTTTTGATAGTACCCAATTTAAATGTGAGATTTTGTAAACCAAAACTCAAATTTAGCAGGAACGATTGACTCGGGTAAAAAATAATTTTAAGTTGGCTGCGGGTGAACAAAAACTGAATATACAGCAGGAGCAGTCGGATGCAGACTAAAACCTGGCGGAAGCAGGGCTATTCAAACAATCCCGCGCAGACATCTATCTCTCAGTGACAGCAATCTTCTAGTCATTATCAATTCCCTCCCCCGCACTACCCTTGTGTTTGAAGGGAAGGGTAAGTTCACGTTTTACCGGATCCAGCACTTCATATTTGGCGATGTGTAGTATCGACGTCAATACGAGAAGGCAAAAGATTCAGACACAAGATGATTCATTTATTAGTAGTCGACTCTCTTAAGAATCAGTAGTTTTAAACACAGTGCACTTTCAGATTTAAACCTCAGCTGGATGTTTTCATTCACAAAGAGCTGTTAGCATGGCAATGAATGTCACATAGAATGGTGTTCAAACTCACATTAGTAGCACTTAACACTAAATAAAGCACCTGATATGATCATAGTCAGAGTAGTTTATGCTGTTGTTCAAAAAAAAAGAAAAGTTTCTAAAATAGAAATGTCACATGCTGCTGTCACGGACGGCTAGGACAGAAACTCTTAACGCAGAAAAAGATTGATGTTATCTTGTGTCGCAGCATTGCGTCGTGTCATTTGGACACCATGTTATATAGATTCTGCGGAAACGAAATTTGACTTCTCAACATACCTGTCTCGTAGAAGTGAGCCAGAAGTTTCTCCTTTTCCACAAATCGCTGATATAGCCAATCCGTCAGCGCTTCTGACTCTACTGGGACGTCCTTTATAGGGTATGTCCTAAAATACAACAAAGAAGAACTCATCATACAGAACTGAGGATCATTAAAAAGCAAAAAGAGAAAACTGATTATGCAGGACCTGCTTGATGACTACTTAATGCAGCATTGCCTAAACGTCATTAATGCATTGGTTCACATAATTAATAATAATCACAATGATTTACTATTTAAAATTTTTGGAAATTATTGAACAGCAACCATGTTCTCAATGAACCCAAAAAACTCATTAATATCAAAGCTG
>CAIGQQ010005031.1:2255-40364 GCA_903798035.1 Danio albolineatus
CACGCACGCACGCACGCACGCACGCACGCACGCACGCACGCACGCACACACACACACACACACACACACACACACACTACGGCCAATTTAGTGTATTCAATTCACCTATACCCACATGTCTTTGGACTGTGAGGGAAACTGGAGCACCTGGAGAATAATAAGACAATAACACAATAAAAAAATAAAAAATAAATCAAATTAAGCGAAAAAAAACAAATAAGCAAAGAAATAAATAAATAAAACTCTGATCACTGGCTTTATTGTTGATATTTTTATTATAACCATAAAATAACGGCTGTTAAATTACAGAAAATTAATTAAATTAATATTTTTGGTAATTTCCTATAATTTAACAGCCGTTATTTTATGGTTTTTCCAGCACCCCAGCTGCCATAATAAACTAAAAATACGGATTTGTTTTTACACTGTATGTAATGATTAAATATAAAACAGATTGGGCCAGTCCGCACACCACACACCAGCTGATGGATGGAGAGGAGACAGAGTGATGAAGCCAATTATGATGTGTGGATGGTTAAGAGCAGGGCTGAATTTGTGCCAAAACATGCTGGATCGGGAACCTCTGAAATCTGATCTGGCACCTCATTTTACCAATCCCCCTCCTCAACCGCCCTCCTCCCCCGACCGCTGTTCACTTTCACTTTCTTCCGTGATTCCCCAACCCTCTTCACTCCTCTTCCATACACCTCCCGCAGCCCCGTTTCCCACTTTAGCTCGCGACACCTCTCCATCCTTGGGTATCATGCTGGATCCGTTATCCTGATCTTTTCTGGGACCTTGCAATTCACAAATTAAGCACTGGTTAGGAGGACCATAATGGACAGAAGGCCAGTGGGGAAATTTGGATGCTGGGGTTAAACCCTAAACCTTAAACCCCTACTCTTTTTCGAAGCACATCCTGGGATTTTTAATGACCTCAGTTTAATGTCTCATCCGAAAGACGGCGCTCACCGAGCAGTATAGAGTCCCCTTCACTATACTAGGGCGCTAGGACCCACACAGACCGCAGGTTGAGAGCCCCCTGTTGGCCTCACTAACACCACTTCTGGCAGCAACCAAGCTTTCCCATATGCTCTCCCATACACGTACTGTGTGACAGCTGCAGAGAGCTAGCTGCCAACTAATACTTACTAAAAGCTGTATGAAATTACAGCTGATGATCAGAGGAAATGATGTGGACTGGTTTTTAATAATCGGTTCGAAAATAACTGATGCAAGAAGAAAATAATAAATAACTCAAACTAAATGGACACCCGTTTGAAACAGTGAGTGAAACAGAAAAAGAAAGAAAGCATGTATGTTAAAAGCATGGGCGCTGCTAGGGGGGGAAGTGGGCCCACGCCAACCAACCCTGCTCTTTACAATTATACGCCCCAACCCTTGCCAGAATGTTGTCATAGGGCCCATGACAGCCAGAAGCGCCCATGGTTAAGAGCAATGAATAAAAACAACACAGGCTCATTCTGAAAACGTAGTCCTGTGTACGTTTCTGGAGACCGCACATTATGTAGTCAGAGGTACCTGTGGCTGCGTTTCATATTTTAAACGAATGCTACAGGGCGGTGTGACACCGTTACTTTTCGTGCTTACCAGCTGACCGCTTACCTCCGTGTGGGCGACTTTCCCGCTGCAACCAGTTTGTCCCGTTAGCTTGCTGTGTACTTCGGCGGACTTGAGATGCAGAAAGGAGTTGACCATGATGACGGGGTTCGAGTCTGGTGAAGAGCGGTTCCAGAAAGCAGGTAAGACAAAAACAGAATCCAAAAAATAAAATAAACCATTAAATAACAAGGTGAGAATGTGGTAAAATCTGAAAACGTAGTAAAAATGAGACGAGGGCTTTTCTTTTTTCTGGATTGCTTTTGAAAATTGTTGGTTGGGTTTAGGGAAGTGCGCCAGTGGGTCAATCGATAAAATTTTGGTTGGGTTTAGGGAAGGAGGAGGGTGGGTCATTCAGTCACCCAAACAGTCAGTCGACAGCGGCCTCTGGTGGGTTTACGCGAGAACAGTAGGCACGAACGGCACTCGCGAGAGACATTTGAGATCTTAAAAAGCGTACACATCGGCCTCTCGTGGATTCGCGAGAACAAAAAGTGCAAAAATACATACCTTTCGGGACATATTCCGCGGCCTCCAGAAACGTACATGGGACTACATTTTCAAAATGAGACTGGGTTTAATAAAAGCTGCCGGCAGGTAAAACGTCAATGACAAAATGCAATGTACACAGTAAGCTCGCACATTAAACAAGACTGCCGCATTTGACCTCTTTTATTGAGTCGTTTTTTTTAGAAAAGGATATCATTAGCACATTCCCGTATGGATCAGGAATGGGTCTCGACGCCAAACCAGTCTAGCCAAACCAGGAGAGACCCGATTATCACTTCTCGTTCGCCATTGTGCTTCAAATACGCTGCGGAAACAGCAAAGGTTCGGAGTCCATACAAAAATACTGTACAGAGAATAGAGCTTTCATATTACACATTCAAAAATACACATTAATATCAACGCATACATTAATCAGGAGTTCAAAATGCATAGGGATGAACACATCTGGAGCTTTATAAAGCTTATGTAAAATCTGTGGTCTCGCTATTGCACGTTTAAAAGGAACCCCGCTGTCTTTCTTCCAGGAATAGTACGTACATGTTGAAATAATTACAGCAGGGTTAAATAAAAACTGTCCCCTTTTATTGTGAGATTCCACGTGCTGGCGTTGGCAACCTGCAGACAAAACTTGGTCTACCACAAAGTGAAAATGTATTTTATAGCATTTGGAGGGAGTTGGGAGAATTAGGCAAACAGCAGGAACTGTAGGCAAGAGGAAAAAAATGAAACTTTAAAGGGCCTAATAGCGAGCCTTGGATGCACTCCTAATGCCATGGGCCCGAACAGACTCTTGATTGTTCAACACAGTCTTGCAGAACAATGACCGCTTTCTGCTTTACTGCAAATAGATTTCGCTTGTGCTTTCCAAAATGGTAGTAAAGACTGCGGGGTGAGGAAATAAATGAAACTAATCCGCAAATAATTACGGAGTGTAAGTGTTTTGGTGTGGACGAGACCACACTGAAGGATAAACAACATCAAAAAGGAGACTTTTAAGTGTGGGAAAACTGCTTCAAGTACACGAGAGAGGAAGCTCTGACGATGCTGAAACTGCAGCTGCATTTTTGAGTTCCTGAAATGATATTTGCTTGTGGAAAATTAATACAAAGTGCCTCATAATGGATGTTACGATCTCATAATGACAATTCGGCCTTTATATACTCACCCTTGCTTTTTTTAAAACCCTGATGAAAATGAGAATTTTTGAGAAATGTTCACGCTGCTCTTTTTTGTTGTTTAGAGTAACCATTAAAAAAAAAAAACTACTGCAAATACATGTAGTGATCCAGATCAGTGTTTTTCAACCCTTTGCCAACAGTACATGCAGTATTTTGGATGTCTCCCTTATCTGACCCAATACCTTCAGGTTTTAGAGTCTCTACTAATGTTCTGATGAGCCGATTCAGGTACGTTTGGTTAGGGAGAGGTTAAAAAATGTGTACTGTTGGTGTGCCTTCAGGAACAGGTCTGGGAAAACACTGACCTATAGGGCAGAAATGCAGTGTTGTGTCTGTTGTGTATATCGGGAATCTTTTTTCCAGTAAGTGACGGTATTTTTATTCACATATTTGTTCATATGTTTTAGGATCTAGCTTGAAAATGCTTTAAAGTAACATATATATGTTCCTAAAATAAAAATAAAAACACATAAAATGTATGTTGCCACTTAAAGTTGTACCTTTTCATAAGATTAAAGGACATGCCAATGAGCTACTGATGATGAAACACGTTTATCTAATCACCAATTCTTGATGCACTGCAAAATAAAAACTCATTTGATTTCTTAAGACGTCTCACAAGATTGCCTTTGAGAACATTAGACTTTCTTTCATTCTTTCATTTATTTTCCTTCAGCTTAATCCCTTTATTCATCAGAGGTCACCACAGCAGAATGAACCACCAACTTATCCAGCAAATGTTTCACACAGCAGATGCCTTTCCAGCTGCAACCCAGTACTGGGAAACACCTATACACATTGACACAAACTCATAAACTATAGTCAGTTTAGCTTATTCAATTCACCTACAGCGCATGTGTTTGGACTGTGGGGGAAACCGGAGCACCCGGAGGAAACCCACGTGAACATGGGGAGAACATGCAAATTCCACACAGAAACGCCAACTGACCCCGCCGAGGCTCGAACCAGCGACCTTCTTGCTGTGAGACGACAGCTTTATCCACTGCGCCACCCAACATCAGAACCAAAAAATTATGACTTAGTTTAATAGGTCAAGTGTTGTCTATGTTACGAAAGTCGCACACAGCGTTATTCTGTGTGCTGTATTTATGACCCAGATGTGTAGCCAATAAACATTAAAATGTCCTTTTAGAAACTTAAAATATTAATATTTTATGTTGGCTATGTTTAGGATATGGGATATGGGATAGAATAGCATACAGTGTAAAAAAAAACAACAACATTTTTTTCTGTAAACCGAATATGCCGAAATGGGCCAGCTATAAGATTTTTTTTTCTTTTTCAGAGTGATATGCAGACCAGGATTTCGCTGCATTGCGAATTATATTTTTCCACACTATGGGCTAGCCTGCTGTGCAACAAATAATACATTTGCTTTTGAACTAGATATCCAGTCAAAGCACAACGCATCCCAGCACTATGGATATATTATTAGCTTAATATTATAATTATTAGACATTCGTGGATATAATGCGCTCTTTTAAACAAGCAGATCTTTTTTTCTTTATGCAGGCTGTTCGCTCAGCATATGTGTTAAAGAGAAATGAGGAGAGAATGAACATGCAAACTTTGCGTGCGGAAATGCACATTTACTTAACTTCATAACCGCCACTAATAGCAAAAGGGAACCTATTTCAGAGTGCACGAGAGTGTTTTAAATGTAGTGGCAGTTGGTCAAATATTTGTAACCTAGCCTATAATAAACAATAATTGTTGATAAAGCAAGTAAAACTGCGATCAGTGGATGCGCTCCATCGGCTCGATAACCTTAATATTATTTTGTGCTGTGCCGCGATTTTCATATCTTGTGCGCGTGATGGTCAAACAAACCATGATGGTCAAACAAATCAAAACGTTCTTTTCACCCCAATGCAATTTAATAGGGCAATATAAAGGCTAAAGACCTTAATTCTTATGTTTTCTTAATTTTTGCAGCCTAGGGCTATACTTCTCACCATGGATTGTATCTTATGGTGTAAAATCATATTGGTAAGAAAACTAAAAAAAACCAACAAAATTATAACTTAATTGAACACAACCTTACACATAAGGTACTGTACAGTACACTTAAAGTGTGATCCTCTTGTGGAAAGGCAAACTGAAAATCTATGGTTAAGGCGCCACCCAGCGGCCAAAAGCTGTTGGCGCACTTTTTACCGCCACCGCAGCGGTATGTGCGGTGGTAGAAAGCCCGTTTTGAACTAGAGACATCTGTATATTTTATAGAGCTACAGCGGTTTCCCCAGTTTTCCTTGCTGATTTATGGCAGTTTTGGAGAAAGTTTGTCTTTTCATTCTGTAGAATGTGGAATGGAAACTTTATTAACAAATAATTTTTTATTTTGTTGTGCAATTTTACTTTGAAATATAGCTCATATTTTATTCTCACTAACGGTGCTTTATTCGTGAATTATGTTCGCAATATTGCACTTTTTTTTTGTTCTGGTAAAAGTAACCAGTTTGGATATTGCTTTTGACATGGCTATTGTTTGTTTGTTTGCTTATTTAAGGACTAGTTGTGCTTTATTTCCAACATTGTAATGAAGACTGCAGGAATAGTCATCAAATTAAAGAGCAAAAGTTGTTTGCGATTTATTTAAACGATTAAAATATTTTGTACAAGCTACATTGACAAATTTGAATGGAATGAGCCTTTTCCCCCAGAGAGACGATGCATTGCTCATCAGTTATTTACGCAATATTCAGATTTTTCACACAATTTGAATTTACAACTTTACATAGCAGCTTTTTTTGTTTGTATTATTATTAGAATAATTATAATAGGTCACACTTCATTTCGATGGTCCGTTTGTTGAATATAAGTTACATGCCAACTAATTCTCGTTAGATTATAAGTAGACTGTTAGGTTAGGGTTAGTGTAAGTTTCCATGTACTTGCAAAGTTTCTTATAGTCAGTTAAATGTCTGTTGAATGTCAGTATCAACAGATATTAAGTATACAGTCTACTAATACTCAAATGGACCATTGAAATAAAGTGTTACCCAATAATTAAATTTTTTTGTGATATTTTTACTTTAAATGTGGAACTTTTGGTGAGTTTTTTATTGCAATGTTACTTTATTAACAAAGCATTTATGAGATACTGATTGCTTTTTTTATTAGTTAACTTCACAACTATGTATGGAAAGAAAACTCATTCATTTTCCTTCGGCTTGATGTCTATTTCACGAGTCGCCACAGCGGAATGAACCGCCAACTATTCTAGCATAGGTTTAACGCAGCAGATGCTCTTCCAGCAACAACCCAGTATCAGGAAACACCCTTACACTCTCATTTACTACGGTCAATTCGGTTTATTCAATTCACCTGTAGCGCATGTCTTTAGACTGTGGAGGAAAACGCTGTGATCAAATGCATTTATCTAATTATCAGTACTCACTTGAATCCTTTAAGACAGGCGTGTTCTGGAGGGCCGGTGTCTTGCAGATTTTAGCTCCAACTTGCCTCAAAACACCTGCAAGGATGTTTCTAGAAAGCCTAGTACGGGCTTGATTGGCTAGCCCAGGTCTGTCTGATTGTGGTTGGAACTAAACTCTGCAGGACACCGGCCCTCCAGGACCGAGTTTGAACATCCCTGCTTTAAGACATGCCTCACAAGATTGCCTTTCAGAACATTAGACATTCGTTCATTTTCTTTTGGCTTAGTCCCTTTATTAATCAGGGGTCACCACAGCGGAATGAACCGCCAACTTATTCAGCATATGTTTTACACAGTGGATGACCTTCCAACTGCAACCCAATACTGGGAAACACCCATACACCCTCATAAACACACACACACATACACTACGGGCAATTTAGTTCATCCAATTCACCTATAGCACATGTGTTTGGACTGTGTGGGCAACCGGGGCACCCGGAGGAAACCCACGGCAACACGGTGCAAACATGTAAACTCCACACAGAAATGCCCATTGGCTCAGCTGGGACTCGAACCACTGACCTTCATGCTGTGAGGAGAAAATGCTAAACACTGAGCCACCATGCCACTTTTCCTGCTAAATTTACGAGTGTAGACGAATGCCAGCTATCGTACTATTTATCGAATGCTTCTCCTTCAACACATGCTAGAAAACGAAGCCAGTTTGTAGCTAAAAACCAGTACTCAAATCCCCAACCTAGTTAGTGAACGCCCTAAATTATTTTAATAGTTTTAAAAACCTGTCAGATCCCAACCATCTCAACACAAAGCGTTCAAACTCCTCCTCAAACGAGTTTAACCTGTCAAAGGGTTATGTGGATTGAGACGCTTCCCCTTCAGAGGGTGATATTCAATCAACATGACAAGATATATTTGACCAGGGCGCACCACTGGCGGTAAATCTCTCATTTGTGAAACTCTAGATAAATGTTTAGTGGAGGTTAATAGACTGCGAGGGTGTGTGTGTACAGAGACGTGACCTTTGTAAAAGCGCTGCGCGAAAACAAGAGTTAACTACGTGACGCTTCACGCACGCTCTGAAATAGCATGTGGCGGAAACATCTCTGGTATTTGGCCAGTGGTGCAGGTGTCAGCATTGGCCAACATCAACGTTTGTGCCCTTGAGGCCTGGATGTTTGCACCCAATGCTACATTGTGGCAGCGGTTTAGCCTTAAAGGGGACCTATTATGCAAAAATCACTTTTATTAGAGGTTTAAACACAATTGTGTGGCAACAGTGTGTGGATACAGCCAGACTCTGATGGTAAAAATGATTGAATTCAATTCTTTTGTAATCACACTTGATAAAAACAGTCTGCAGAAACACTTCGTAAGACTGAAATATGTTTAAATAGTTAAAATAGTTACTTTTTTTGTAAGATGGTGGCAGTTGTTTTAAAATTGTACGATTTCATTCAACTACAATCCATATAAATGTGCAAAATACATCAATTATTTGCATTTTCGGCATCACGGTGGCGCAGCGGGAAGCATGATCGCCTCACAGGAAGAAGGTTGCTGGTTCAAGCCTGGTTGAGTCGCTGGTTTGCATGTTCTCCCCTTATTCGCACAGGTTTCCTAAGGGCGCTCCGGTTTCTCCCACAGTCCAAAGATATGGTGTGTAGGTCAATCGGGTGAGCTAAATTGTCCAGTGTATGTGTGTGAATGAGTGTGTACGGATGTTTCCCAGTGAAGGGTTGCAGCTGGAAGGGCATAAGTTGGCGGTTCATTCCACTGTGGCGGCCCCAGATTAATAAAGGGACTAAGCCAAAAAGAAAAATGAATGAATTATTGAATAATTGCATTTTCTTGTGAGGTCAGGCTGTCATATTTATATTCTGGTTTTAATAGAGGGATTTCCTCATACATAATTGACCTTATTATGTATATTATTTAATATATATTTTATTCTATAACACACTTTGTGTCGTTGTTTTCATTTCTGGCTGTTCACAGTATTTTATTAATCATGGCTTCATCCCATGTTCATATTACTGTGATAATTTTGGATAAGTGTATCTAAATCGGTGAATATTTAATTTAAAATGACTCGCTTTGATTGTACGCATGATTTGCATGAACCATTACAAATATTTGTGTATTACAGCTCTTATAAAATGATATCAATAAACTGGGGAAATATTGTGATCTACATAAAAACGTGAAAACAAATCTGTATGGAAAATACATATAAAAAATAATATAAATATATATGAGCGACACGGTAGCGCAGTAGGTAGTGCTGTCGCCTCACAGCAAGAAGGTCACTGATTTGAGCCCCGGCTGGGTCAGTTGGCATTTCTGTGTGGAGTTTGCATGTTCTCCCCATGGTTGCGTGGGTTTCCTCCGGGTGCTCTGGTTTCCCACACAGTCCAAAGACATGTGGTACAGGTGAATTGGGTAAGCTAAATTGTCCGTAGTGTATGAGTGTGAATGAGAGTGTATGGATGTTTCCCAGTGATGGGTTGCAGGTGAAAGGACATCCGCTGCGTAAAACAAAAGCTGGATAAGTTGGTGGTTCATTTTGCTGTGGCGACACCTGATTAATAAAGGGACTAAGCCGAAAAGAAAATGAATGAATGAATGAATATATATATATATATAGGGGTCGCCACGGCAAAATGAACCACCAACTTATCAACGTGTCACCCTTAAACGAGTGAAATATAAATGAAAACTACTTGTACTTCACAAAAAAAGACATGCAGGAAACTATTATAATATTACTATTATAATAACTATAACTGTTATATAACTATATATATAAGGTATGGGCCGGTATAAGATTCTCACGGTATGATAACTTTGGATAAAAATATCACGATTTCACGGTATAATGGTATTGTGATCACTGCTCTAAAATATATTCTTTTTAAATGTCTGGATAAAAAACTAAACCCTTTTCCCCTTTGAACACAATATATTTTATTTTGAGAAACAGTTAAAGTATTTTGAAGCCGTAAACATGTCAGGCTGAATAATTCAAGTGAATCATTGACTTCTGCGGTCTTCATTTGCTTCAAAAACACACATTTCTTTACAATTTACACCTACAAAAAAAAAGAAAAAAATGTAAATAAAAAGTCTTACAGATCCCTTAGGAACAGTATAGCAGAAAATTTTGGAGGTATGAAAACCTTGACTTTTCCAAACCGTGGTATACCTTGAAAACGGTTATCATCCCATGCCTACTAGGCTAATAACATCCCTACTGTATAGCATGTTGTGGGGATGTTTTTCAGCAGCAGGAACTGGAAGACTAGTCAGGAATGAAAACCTGCTTCAGAGTGCTCTTGACCTGGGGCGACGGTTCATCTTCCAGCAGGACAATAACCCAAAGCCCACCGTCAAAATATCAATGGAGTGGCTTCAGGACAACTCAGTGAATGTTCTTGAGTGGCCCAGCCAAAGCCCAGACCTAAATCCTATTGAACATCTCTTGTGAGATCTAAAAATGGCTGTACACCATCGCTTCCCACCCAACCTGATAGAGCTTGAGAGGAACTGCAAAGAGGAATGGGCAAAAATTCCCAAAGACAGGTGTGCCAACCTAGGGGCATCATATACAAAAAGACTTGAGGCTGCAATTGCTGCCAAAGGTACATCAACAAAGTATTGAGCAAAAGCTGTGAATACTGATCTACATGTGATTTTTCAGGTTTTTTATGTAATCATCAAGATGTCAAAAGTGTCCCAGTCATGCATTTAGCACAGTTCAAATATTTCCAACACGTCACCGGTCATACAACATCCGTCTGCGTCTCTACATTCCCTGCATTCTTCAGATGAGACTCTTTCACCACAGTGCATGAACTTAAAGGACACTGAAGATGCCTGTGCATGCATTAATGTATGACTTTACACGTATCAGACGCCGGTGGAGTGATCTGCTGTCAACAGATGGATAAAAAGACTTGCTTTGCTGCCTAGTGCATGACAGGCCTCTTTTGCTTTGTTTATGTACTGCGTTTTTGGCAGTTGCATATTAATTGGCTTTTCAGGTTTATTTCCCGTGTCTGCTCCCTCTCTCCGGGGCCAGATGCACCGCCTGAGGCGACTGTTTAGACAAGTGTTTGCCATGCAAGTACTTACAACCTGGTAAATAATTCAAGATTCATTTTGCATGTTCAGAAAGCATTACAGCTCTGTGACGGTGTTTAGTGCAAAAGAAAATTAAGAGGGAGTCATTTTTTTTAAAGCAGTGGAATTAAGCACACATCCATAATAATTCATCATTGAAAATCATCTCTTTTTTTAATCTATAAATCTTCATCTTTTAAAAAAAAACTTGTTCACACCAAATATGAAATATACACTCACCGGCCACTTTATTAGGTACACCTGTCCAACTGCTCGTTGACGCAAATTTCTAATCAGCTAATCAAATATCAGCAGATCAATGCATTTAGGCATGTAGACATGTGCTGCGTCCCAATAAGCATACTTATACTACGCCCTAAAAGTATGTACTTTTTTTGTGGAGGAAAAATACATACTTTTGAGTATGTGACAGAACAGTATGCAAGTTTTGGGACATACCCCGTCAATCATCCACATTTCTGTCGTATTAAATTTCTACCTTATTGGAGAAGCAGCAGCAGGATAATCTCCCATTCACGAGTCTTCAACGCAGGGAAATCTCCTCAGGTGTTTGGATAATTCTGCATTCAGATGTTAATGTCCAAACACGTCTTTATATCAGGTAAGTGTTGTTGTTGCAGATGAAATAACACAGACGACGCCATTTAAATTCTCCAGTGGGCTAGATATTAACTAACAGTCATACAAACATCTTTGCCGAAGACTTTCTGCTTGATGTTTGGTCTCGTGCGTCCATCATGTTTGTAGTTTGTTTACACTTTTCACCCGCGTTTTGTAGTCCTAATCAAATTCACGTCCAACGCGAAATGCACTGTGGGTAATATCAGCGGTTAGAGTATGGACGCTTCTACACTTTTGACTGGAAATAGTAAACCATCCAGGAATGTTTTGTCATACTCTATTCAACATACTACGACTTGGGACATACACTTTTTTCACATACTATTTAGGACGGATAGTATGTGGATTGGGACGCGCAGCAATGGTCAGGAGGATCTGCTGCAGTTCTCCTAATAAAGGTGTACCTAATAAAGTGGCCGGTGAGTGTTGCTATAAAGGGCTATGTAGTTTTAAACACTCCATTTAAAAAAACAATTTACAGCACTGCTAGAGTTAAACTGTAGAGTTTTTTTGTTTGTTTTTTGTTTTCCGTGTTTGAATCCATTCTAGTTAGAGTTTGTTTTAGTTCTTGTATCCAGTCAACTTCTCTAGTACAGTGTTTCTCAACCACGTTCCTGATCGACCACACTGCATGTTTTAGGCCCCGTTTACACTAGTGCGTTTTTGTCCACACTAGCGTTTCACCCAGCGTTTCTGAACACACTCTCCACTGAACACACTACTCCACCAAAAACGTACATCACGTGACCATTCTCGCACTTTGGGCATGCGCGTTCAAGTATAAACAGGAAGCATGTGTCTCGCTCGGCATTTGGTTATTGTTAGTCAACAAACGCTGGTTGAACGATGAACGCGATGGCAAAGAAAGCAAGAGAGGTCTTTTTGTGGACAGACGACGAGGTCGAGTTGTTACTTAAAGTAACATGAATATAAACACCTTAAACGGACAATAGTGCAAACAACGCTCCCATTTCTGTGTCCATGTTGTTGTTTACAGTGAAGGCTGGTCTGCCGTCATCCGGTGGCGTTATAGTCATGTGATAGGGGCTTGACGAATAAGGGAAGGATATGCAATGACCCAAAAGCCCCAATCAAGTAGCGAATCTCAGCAGCCACGCCTCCGTTTTCAGACGTCTCCGTTTTCCTCCATCCACAATGAGACGGAGCAGCAGCGTTTTAGAATGAAAACAGCCTCTCCAGCGTTTCCAAAACACTCCGTTTTCAGGGCTCGAAAACTCCGGCATAGTGTGGACGGATGACGTTACTGTAGCAAAACTTATGCGTTTTAAAAAACGTCACACCCGTTACAGATCTTTCAGTCTCTGCTAATGAGCTGATGGTCTGAATCAGGTGTGTTTGGTTCCAAGAAAACTTGAAAAATGAGCTGGTGGTCCTCCAGGAATGTGGTTGAGAGACTCTGATTTAATCCATTCTAGCTCTTGATTGAGCTAGTTTTGGGCTATTTTGACTGCCATTGAGCTAGTTTTGGGTTAGTTTTGACTGGCATTAAACTAGGTTTAACTGACATAGGTCTTGTTTTGACTGGCACTTGGGCTAGTTTTCAGCTATTTTTGACGGCCATTGGGATAGTTTCGGGGTGATTTGGACTGCCATTGAACTAGTTTTGTGGTGATTATTGGGCTAGTTTTGGCTGCAACTGAACTAGTTTTGGGTAATTTATTAACTGCCATTGGGTTAGTTTTGGACTAGTTTTGATTGGAATTGGGCTAGTTTTAGGCTAGTTTGGACTGCAATTGGTCTATTTGGCCAATTTGGTCTATTTGGCTATTGGGCTGGTTTTGACAGGCATTGGGCTAGTTTTTGGCTGACATTAGGCTAGTTTTGACTGGTGATCGGACTAGTTTTGACTGTCACTTGGCTAGTTTTTACAGGCATTGGACTAGTTTGCGTTACTTTTGACTGCAGTTAGGCTAGTTTTACTGTCACTTGTCAAGGTTTGACAGACATTGGACTAGTTTTGACTGGCAATTGGGCTAGTTTTGGGCTATTTTTCACTGCCATTGGGATAGTTTTGGGCTATTTTTGACTGCAATTGGGCTAGTTTTAGCTGCAATTGGACAAGTTTTGAGTAATTTATTAACTGCCATTGGGTTAGTTTTGGACTAGTTTTGATTGGCATTAGGCTAGTTTTGGGTTAGTTTGGACTGCAATTGGTCTATCTTTGAGCAATTTATTAACTGCCATTGGACAAGATTTAAAGGCTATAGGGCTAATTTTGGCTGACATTAGGCTAGTTTTGACTGACATTAGGCTAGTTTTGACTGGTGATTGGGCTTGTTCTGACTGACATTGGACTAGTTTTGGCTGACATTAGGCTAGTTTTGACTGGTGATTGGGCTAGTTTAATTTCACTTGGCTAGTTTTGACAGATATTGGCCTAGTTTTGTGGTGATTATGACTGCAAATGGGTTAGTTTTGGCTGCAATTGAACTAGTTTTGCATAACTTATTAACTGCCATTAGGTTAGCTTTGGACTCGTTTTGATTTTAATTGGGCTAGTTTTGGGCTAGTTTGGACTGCAATTGACTATTTGACCAATTGGACATTGGGCAAGATTTCACTGGCTATTGGGCTAGTTTTGACTGACATTTGGCTAGTTTTGGCTGACATTAGACTAGTTATGACTGGTGATTGGGCTACTTAACTGCAATTGGGCTAATTTTGACTGTCACTTGTTTGACAGGCATTGGGCTAGTTTTGACTGACATTGGGCTAGTGCTGGCTGACATTAGACTAGTTTTGACTGGTGATTGGGCCACTTTTGACTGCAGTTAGTTTTACTGTCACTTGTCAAGGTTTGACAGACATTGGACTAGTTTTGACTGGCAATTGGGCTAGTTTTGGGCCATTTTTGGCTGCCATTGGGATAGTTTTGGGCTATTTTTGACTGCAATTGGGCTAGTTTTAGCTGAAATTGGACAAGTGTTGGGTAATTTATTAACTGCCATTGGGTTAGTTTTGGACTAGATTTGATTGGCATTGGGCTAGTTTTGGGTTAGTTTGGACTGCAATTGGTCTATCTTTGAGCAATTTATTAACTGCCGTTGGGCAAGATTTGACTGGCTATAGGGCTATTTTTGACTGCCATTGGGATAGTTTCGGGGTGATTATGACTGCAATAGGGCTAGTTTTGACTGCAATTTGGCTAGTGTTGGGCATTTTTTTATTTTATTTTTATTTTTTCATTTTTTTAAACCTTTCATTTTGGTATGAACAAGCTTTTCAAATCATAAAACAACCACAATAGAAAGTTCGAGATGAGAAGATTTTACAGGAATGTGCGTTGAAGATGAAGAATGTGCTCCACCTCTGAGCTCATGAGACGCCGCCTCAAGACCAAACGTTTAAACAACACACACTCCACACATGCCAGACATTCCTGACTCACACTGACATCTCCTGAAGATCTGCTCTGACTGACAGCAAGTCACATTCAATCATGCCTTTCCCCTCGACACACCGCATGTGCTTCTCAGTTTCTGCGAATTCAGCCCATGTGGAGGCTGGATGCTATAAATGCACATGGGATTTTTATTTTTAACAAACAGAGACTTTCTTAATCGGGCTGCGCTGTAAAAAAAAAAATGACAACATTTGCATTTCTTAAACCAACAAATACAGTAACTGGTCCTTGTGAAAAATTAGGTCACCTTATAGTGAGTGTGGATCCATGTTACCCATGTAGAAAAACAAACATGCTAATTCATGATCAGAAAAATGTCAGACTTGCTAGAGATCAGGGTTCTTGCACATTTAAAAATAAAATTAGCACATTTTAAGCATGTGCATTTTCAAAAATTGAATTTGCAAATGATATATTTACATACATATACATATTATATCAGATGTTATTTGTTATAGTATTGTTATTTATTGTATTGTGTAGTATAGTATTGAATTACTGTCATTTAATCTCTTAAATGTAATTTATCAATTCGTAAATGTGTCATCTTTTATCATAAATTTATATTCATTGCATTGTTCACTCTTAAAGCTTTAATCTCCATTTAGTTTTAGGCTAGTTTTGACTGGCGATTAAGCTAGTTTTGGGCTAGTTTTGACTGGCATTGGGCTGAGTTTGGGCTAGATTTGACAGGTACTGAACTAGTTTTGCTTGACATTGGGCTAGTTTTAAGCTAGTTTTTGAATGCCATTGGGCTTGGTTTAGGGCTAATTTGACTGACAATAGGCTAGTTTTGTCTGCCATTGAGCTAGTATTGACTGGCGATTGACCTGAGTTTGGGTTAGTTTTGACTGGCATTGAGCTATTTTTTGGCTAGTTTTGACTGCCATTGGGCTAGGTTTGGCTGGTGTTGGAGTTGTTTTAGGCTAGTTTTGACTGAAAACTGGGCTAGTTTTGACTGGCGATTGGGCTATTTTTGACTGCCATTTGTTTAGGTTTGACTGGCAATTAGGCTAGTTTTTGACTGGCGATTGGGCTAGTTTTGACTGCCATTGGGCTAGATTTGACTGGCGATTGGGATAGTTTTGGCTGGCATTAGGCGAGTTTTGACTGGCTTTGGGCTTGACTTGACTGGCGATTGGGCTAATTTTGATTGACAGTGGGCTAGGTTTGACTGCCCAATTGGGCCAGTTTTTGCTAGCGTTAGGCTAGTTTTGACTGGCATTGGAAGTGGATTAGTGTTTGATTTGACTGGCTATGGGCTAATTGTTACTGACATTGGGCTAGTTTGGACTGGCATTGAGCTAGTTTTAGGCTAGTTTTGTCAATGGATTAGGTTTGACTGGCATTTGGCTAGTTTTGACTGCAATTGGATTAATTTTGACTGGCGATCAAACTAGTTTTGGGCTAGTTTTGACTGGTGATTGGGCTATAGTTTTGACTGGAAATTGGGCTAGTTTTGGCTATCAAATGGGCTAGTTTTGACTGACGATTAAGCTAGTTTTAAATGCCATTGGGCTAGTTTTAATTGGCGATTGGACTAGTTTTGAGCTAGTTTTCACTGGTATTGGGATAGTTTTGGGCTCGTTTTATCATTTATCAGGTTTGACTGCCATTTGGGCTAGTTTAAGGTTAGTTTTGACTGACGATTAAGCTAGTTTTAAATGCCTTTGGGCTAGTTTTGACTGACAATTAAGCTAGTTTTGGGCTAGTTTTGACGGCCTTTCAGTTAGTTATGACTGGCATTGGGCAAGTTTTAGGTTTTGACTAACACTGGGCTAGCTTTGACTGATGATTAAGCTAGTTTTGGGCTAGTTTTGACTGCCTTTGAGTTACTTATGACTGGCATAGGGCAAGTTTTAGGCTAGTTGTGACGGACATTGGGCTAGTTTTGACTGACGATTGGACTCGTTTTGGGCTAGTTTTCACTGGTATTGGGCTACTTTTGGGCTCGTTTTGTCATTGGGTTAGGTTTGACTGGCATTGGGCTAGTTTTAGGTTAATTTTGACTGCCTTTGAGTTAGTTATGACTTGCATTGGGAATGTTTTAGGCTAGTTTTGACAAACTCTGGGCAAGTTTTGACTGACAATTAAGCTAGTTTTAAATGCCATCGGGCTAGTTTTGGCTGGCGATTAAACTACTTTTGGGCTAGTTTTCACTGGTATTGGGCTAGTTTTGGGTTCTTTTTGTCATTGTGCTAGGTTTGACTGGCATTGGGCTAGCTTTGCCTGTCAAATGGGCTAGTTTTGGGCTAGTTTTGCCTGCCTTGTTAGTTATGACTTGCATTGGGCATGTTTTAGGCTAGATTTGACTAACTCTGGGCTAGTTTTGACTGACGATTAAGCTAATTTTAAATGCCATTGGGCTAGTTTTGATTGGCGATTGGACTAGTTTTCGCTAGTATTGGGCTAGTTTTGGGCTCGTTTTACCATTGGGTTAGGTTTGACTGGCATTGGGCTAGTTTTAGGTTAGTTTTGACTGCCTTGGAGTTAATGACTTGCAATGGGCAAGTTTTATGCTAGTTTTGACTAACACCGGGCTAGTTTTGACTGACGATTAAAGCTAGTTTTAATTGCCATTCAGTGGCAACATTCAACTGGCAATTGGGTTAGTTTGCATGTAAATTTGACTGCCATTGGGCTTGATTTGGCAGAAAATGTATTAAAACAAATATGCTAATTCATGATCAGAAAATGTTAAACTTCAGGGCTCTTGCACATTTTTCAAAGTCAAATTTAAACCCTTTTCAAGCGCTTTTCATGTGCATTTTCAAAAAATTCCAGCAAGTGTACATCACTTAGATGTTATTTGTTATAGTATAGTAGTATAGTATAGTATTGAATTACTGTCATTTACTTTCTTAAATATAATTTATCAAATTGTAAATGCGTCATCATTCATATGTTTATATTTATGAAGCTGTAGTCTCAATGCATTTTGTCTTCTTCCACTACAAGCACACACAGACTTTAGAGTTTTCACTATATGCAATGACCAAATACATTATTTAAAATAGTTTATTAATAACTATTTGTTCATGTAAATTATTATGTTTATTTAAATTATAATGCTAAGTTATTTTGAAAGGGCTTAAACCCAAATCCTGGTTTAACTGGTTGTTAAGGCGGTTGCTAGGGTGTTAAACTAGTTAAGAAAAAGTTTTTATGCAAAGTCACATTTCATGCTAAATTCATGCTAGAAACATGCTTAAAGGCCTACTTCTTTTTTACGAGTGTCAACTTTACGCTATTAAAAGAGTAATGGGTCATAACTGACATGTTCTATAATGAAGCGTCCCCCTGATGCCTGTTTTTGTGTGTGCAGACTCAGTCCTGCTGGCCGTGTAAAAGCAGATGTGCTCATGTCGATAAAAAGCTCCAGCAGGTGCGTCTGACGCCTCGGCCACAGTCTTACAGTCTGAGACGCCACTCTGAATAATTCATTGCAGTGCTGGGTAAATGGCGAGGTGAACTGGCTGGTCTGGCTCTCTGAAGCCGATGTTTTTGTCTTTGTGTTTCCATGATGTGTTTAAATGACTGTTCCACTCTGATTATATACAGCTAGGGATGAACAAGGGCAGGTAACTCTCTGGCATGTATGCATGTGAAATTTGAGAAAATTTATTAACTTGACTGAGACCTGGGCCAGAGATCGCCTTACAGCAAGAAAGTCACTGGTTGGAGTCTCAGCTGCATTTCTGTGTGGAGTTTGCATGTTCAACCCCATGTTGGTGTGGGTTTCCTCCAGGTTCCCCCACAAGTCCAAACACGTGGTATAGGTGAATTGGGTAAGCTAAAATTTGTCAGTATGAGTGTGTATGGATGTTTTCCAGTGCTGGGTTGCAGCTGGAAGTGCATCCGCTGCATAAAACATATGCTGGATAAGTTGGCGGTTGATTCCGCTGTGGTGACCCCAGATTAATAAAGGAGACTAAGCTGAAAATAAAATGAAAAAATGAATGAATGCTTATGGGTGTGACCAAACAAATGAATCTAACAGTACAATCAGGGTAAAACAGTGGCTTAATAGTTAGCACTGTTGCCTCACAGTAAAAAGGTGGTTGGATCGAGTTCTGCACTGTTGGCAATATCAGCGGTTAGAGCATGGATGCTTTTATACTTAGAATTTTTACCGGAAATAGTAAACCATCCAGGAATTTTTGGCATACTTTTTTCAACATACTACAATTTGGGTCATGCTAATTTTTAAATACTATTTAGGACAGAGAGTATGCCACGGAGACCCAGAAGGAACTTGATGGTGGGAAAAAAACTGGGTGGACGAAAAGAAAATTGAGTGGGAGAAAAAAAAAAACATTGATAGGAAAATAAATATATTTTATGTTTTTGCGTTTTTCCACAAACACTTCCTGTTCACTTCATACATGTTAACTCTCCCGTTTTTGCTGGGATTCTCCCATATTTTACCATTCTATCCCGCTATCATCCTGCTGATCTGGGATCAGTTTATCAAACGATCAAGTCAGTCAGCGCTTATGCCAGTTATTGGCTTATACATGCATTCGCTGATTCAGAAGTTGCATATGAAGGGCGATGATCGACGCACATCTTTAATGGAAAGAAAGTGATTCCAGACATTTTTTTATTAAGTGAGTTTTTAAGATTACAAAAAATCATGAGAAATATGTGAAAATACTAAATGATATGATGATAGTGGGATAGAATGGTACAATACGAGAGAATCCTGGAAAAAATGGGAGGGTTGACATGTATGAAGTGAACAGGAAGTGTTTGTGGAACAACAGTTTTGCGAGGGAACGCAAAAACATAAAAAAACATATTTTCCTATCAATGTTTTCTTCTTCTCCCGCTCAATTTTTTTTTTCTTCCACCCAGTTTTTTTCCCCACCATCACGTCTCTTCCGGGTCTCCGTAGTACGCGAATTGGGACGCAGCATGAGTGTAGTGAAGTGCTGGCTGATATGGGGCTTATGTGATGATTGGGGATGATGCGCAGGTGTGGGACTAATCAGAATACAGGTGATTGTGGTAGTTGCTAGAACGGATACGTTTGCGGCCGGAAGTTAACGAGAATTATTTATATTTTTTATAAAATTTTATATTCATTGTATTTTATTGTCATCTACCCCCACCCCAATCCTAAACCCAACCGTCACAGTAACCTGATAACAGTAGTTGTACCGAGTATTATTTATGCTATCTAATAAATTACCCAATACATTTTATTTATTAACACCTACCCCCAGGGGCGCCGCTAGCAATTTTGGGCCCCATGAAAAAATATGAGGATGGGCCCCCTACTACCAACCTATATCCAAACTATTTGTCTGCAATGTAGTTATACTGATGTATGCATTTTATTATTGATTTTGTCCACTACTTATCAGTATTTAGTAAGAGAACGGCCATGACTGTAGCTAGCAGATGATTTAATGTTCAAATGTAAATGTAGTACAGAAAAAGGAACCGTAATCAAATATTCACTGAACATTTTACATTTCTAAACACACAAAACACCAATGTGTAACTATTTAAATAACTGTACTGCAGTAGTGTCTCATACAATGCGCAATACACTTTGATTGAGGATTTTGCAAGCAAGAAGGCCAGGCGTTTGGCACTTGGATTTTAAGTCACTGTCAGGTTAATCAACAGACCATTTGAAATGTATTTATGTTTTGTTTATTTGGTTTGCAGTGTGCTGGATTTTGCACTCTGTTAATAAAAATTTGTTTAATTTTTTTATTATTATTTGCCAGCAAGACGGCCAGGGTTTTGCCATTTAAGTAATGGTCAGTTTAAACAAAAGAACATCTCTTATTTATGGGTCTCACTGTAATATAATTTTGTGTCTTATTGATTTAGTGTATAGTGTGTCATTTTGGGATTTCAGCTAATGAAATAAATGACCAAAATACCAAATAATAGCCTACCTGGCAAGAGTGTAAACGCATTCACCATCGGGAGGCGCTATAATCACTCTCATAGGAGAATACTGCTCTCACAATCCAAAATAAATACAGTTATCCAGCATGTGGGCCTGATAGCTCCGCCCCTTCTGTTACGCGCTCAAAGCTGCGGTCCTTGAGTGTGTGAAGTGTCCATCATTACACACTTCTGTTTACCGGCTGAATGAGAGCATCATCCGGGTAAATAAAGTGCTACTTACACTATTTATACTAAAAAATGGCGTAGAATAGTGCATACGTATGCGATTTGGGACACAGCTGATGTTAACCTCGAGGTCATCGCTGCTTTGACAGTTTACCCGACGATCGCACTCAACACAGCATCAACTCTCTTCCCGCTACTGACGGACTGAACCATACAGTGAAAGGAGGGGGGGTGCAATTTGACAGTGACAGTTGTGACAGACACGAGGGGCAGATATAAGCCGTATTTTTATTTTTTATTTCTAATAAATTGTTTTACTTGTAATTTAGAGATACATTCATAATTTATATTACATTATAGTACTGTTATTAATTATAAAGCAGATCTCTGTGGGCCCCTATAGTGCATGGGCCCTTAGAATCATGCTAACTTTCCCCCCCTTAGCGGCGCCCCTGCCTACCCCCACCCTCAGACTTAAACCCAACCGTCACAGTACTGTAAAAATATTCATTATTGTTATACAGTGTCATAAAAAATGCCGCTATATTAATGTGCGTCTCGCAATTCCGGCCGGCCGCATATCTGTGAATTGGAGTGATTGCGGTGACTGTGAGTGGGGAGAGCCTGGCCTGGCTGTTACATACTGTCTGTACCCTGAGCTCCTGTAAAAAAAAACACAAAACACTCCTTGTGTGTTTGCGCATGCTTGGTGAATAAATCTCATACTGATACTGATTCTGATTCATTCTGATGCTGGCAAACACTGCTTTTAGAAAAGGATTTGATACTGCAGCCATTTCTGTGTGCAGTCTGACTGTACCAGTCTGTTCCAATGGTAAAGCAGAGTAAACGTATATCAATCAGAGGTGAACTGGAATCATTTCTGTTATACATAGGCCTGTCACGATATCTATTTTTGGTTGTACGATATATTGTTACGGAGGGTGTGACGATAACAACGGAGGCGAGGATCCAATCGCAGATATTTATTAAAGTCAGTATAGCAGTGGTCAACAGGGGCAAACAGTTGTATACAGGAAATCCAGAATCGTAGTCGTATAGCAGGCAAAAAGATCACAAGGGCTGGCGGCAGGCAAGAATAACAAAAAAACAAGGGCTATGGTCAAAAAACACAGAAACAGGAACAAGGAAACGCGTTGTATGGTCACTCTAACAGACCGCAATACTCAGCAAACAGGATGAGTGTATGTGCTGTTTATGTAGTGTGTGAAATCAGTCCAGCAGCAGCTTCAGCTGTGAGAATCTAATCAGATGGTGATCTGGAGCAGGTGTTTGTGTGTGTTGCATGACTGGATTTGTAGTCCGTATATAAGCAGATTTGTAGTTCCTGGAATGTGTGTGTGAACCAGCGATCTCTGACAGAGGAGAGATCACTGGTGATCGTGACATATATTGCACCAAAATATATCACTATAAACAATATTATTGTCATTTTAAGACCATTTTAGGACACTCATTATATAATGACAGAATGGCAATATTATAGCATCATAACGCAACTACACTCTTCAAAACAACACATTATATTTTGTTCTTAAGAATATTTAATTTAATTTATTCATTTTAATAATTTAATGATGAGGCATTAGACTCAAAATGTGAAAACGCATATCCTAAACAAATATTAATAAATGTTAACAAAAAAAATGCAAGGTAAAAAGTAACAGAGGCTGCGATACCTGCTACCAGATCTGTTTTCAGTTGTCAGGCACCCACATCAAAATATACTTTAGTCATTTATAGTAAATATTATAGTGTTTTTTGAAGCATACTGACGCTAAAACCTCTAATAGAGATGGAGAGATTGTGCAATCAGCTAAAATGTTGCAAGAATTGTTTTTTATGTATTGGAGATATATATTGCATCACCCAAAATTGAGGTCATGTCCATGTATTGTGCGATAAGTCGATATATTGATTATTGTGACAGGCCTAGTTATACACAGCAAAATCCTCCGAGTAAAATCTACTCAGGTCAGAGTGTATTTGGTCCCTCTCTAAATTGAGTAAAAGTTACTCAGCAGCAGAGTTAAAGATAACGAGACAATGAAAGGATTAATTAAGTGATGATTGAGCACTGATGATGAACACCTGATGTTAATAAGCGAAATCAGAAGAGAAACACAAAACTACATTTACCTTCACTAACAGCCTTAGATGAAATAAACTGAAATAAAACACAGTGAATCTCTCAAAATCTCACCAGATGATCATTAAGCAACTCCACAAACAGCAGCTTTACTTAATACAACCTGTTTGGCCTTATTTCTGCCACACTCTACAAAATTTCATATAGTGATATTAATGAGAATTAACCGATTAAGTCATTTTTTACAACAACAATAAAAAAACAACAGCACTTTTAGCGATAAGTGAATCTGCTGCTGATTGAAGTCAGTTGTAGTTTTGTGTTTCTCTTCTGTTTATGCTTATTAACATCAGGTGTTCATCATCAGTGCTCAATCATCACTTAATTAATCCTTGCATTGTCTCGTTAACGTTAACTTGATGCTGAGTAACTTTGACTCAATTTAGAGAGGGACCAAATACACTCTGACCTGAGTAAAGTTTACTCGGAGGATTCTGCTGTGTACAGTAAATAGCATTGCAGTTGATTCACAACATGTAAGTCTCATTATATTTATTCATTCATTCATTTTCCTTTGGCTTAGTCTCTATTTCATAAGTCGCCACAGCAGAATGAACCACCAACTACTCCAGCTTATGTTTTAGG
This sequence comes from Danio albolineatus, assembly GCA_903798035.1. Classification (NCBI taxonomy): domain Eukaryota; kingdom Metazoa; phylum Chordata; class Actinopteri; order Cypriniformes; family Danionidae; genus Danio; species Danio albolineatus. The sequence goes on from CAIGQQ010005031.1 coordinate 26,024, forward strand.
CAGCGGATGCCGTTCCAACCAAATACACACTTATTCACACATACATACGGCCAATTCAGTTTATTCAGTTCCCCAATAGCGCATTTGTTTGGACTGTGGGGGAAACTGAAGCACCCGGAGGAAACCAACACTGGGAGAACATGCAAACTCCACACAGATCTACCAACTGGCACAGCTGGAACTCGAAGCAGGGGCCTTCTTGCTGTGAGGTGACAGTGCTAACCGCTGAGCCACCGTGCCACCCAATTTCTAAACACAATATATTTAATAACTAATTTCTAATAAATAATACCTTTACCATTATGACACTACAGAATATTTTACTAGATATTTTTACAAGATACTAGTATTCATATACACATAGTAAAATGTATAGAAATATTATTATTATTATATATACATATATTATTATTATGTATGTATATATTATATTTAATATATAATATATATTATTCTATTATATATATAATATAAAAATAATTATTATCTGTCAATCATATAACAGCATCAGCAGCCGTTGCTCAGGTTAAAGCGCTCCAGACAGTGGGTTCAGCGGGTTCAGATCCAGCATTTGGCAGCAGGAGAAAGGCCAGTGCTTGGCTGCACTAAATTAGCAATAAAACACATCTCGCAAACAGGCCTCTGAAGTGTGTTTTCACATTCAGGTGCATATCTAGGTCACATTTTGCTTATTGCAAAAAAATAAAATCCAAGGAATCATGTTAAAGGCATTGTTCACACGAAAAGGAAAATGTGTTCGCCCTCAAGTTGGTATAAAACCTTTAGTTTTTTCTGTTGGTAAACAAAAGATATTTTGAAGAATGTTAGAAACCGGCAACTATTGCTTTCATAACTATAACCCCATATTAGAAAAAGTTGACACAGTATGAAAAATGCAAATAAAAATAGAACGTAGGGTTTTTTAATTTACTTTGACTTCTATTTCAATGCAGACAATACAACAAGCATTATTAAATGTGTTCCTCGTGTTTTTATGTTTTTTTTTCAATAAACACATAGTCCGATTTTGGTTTTTGCCACTCATTTCAAAACAGATGAAGCCCTCTAAAGCAGTGGTGCTCAACTGGTTTGTCCACGGGACCCACATTTTTACATGGTCATCAAGCCGCGACCCAAATTTTTAGGAACTGTAATATAATTTTAGGAATTATAATTAATTTGTATTTATTTGTTAACATACACAAGTAGTGACAGAAAAATCATGAGAAAATCAGCAAGACTTACAAATAAACAATATTTTATTGCTGACATTTAACAAAGTGTGTCAAATTATAGAAATATTACAAAGTAAAAATGACAAACACTGTAAACAGTGGTGAGGGTGAGGAAAGGTTGTTACCATAAACAAAACTGAACTGTTAATAAAACATGAACACTGATCCTGTTGAACAGAACAAACCAGACAATTGTAAAATAATTAAAATATTCATAACCATTTTTACATCTAATATGACAGCAGTTATAAACATCTGTTTCACTTAACAGTAATTTGGGAAGATAATGAGATAACTGAGGATGTGCTTTACTGATGTGATAAGAGTTTCAAAGTCAGGGGTGATGGTAGACAGTGCTACCCGAAGATCGAGCTCTATGTACAACCTGTTCCTTTGCTTGGAATCAAGCTGCACCAAGGAAGAGAAGCCACTTTCATACAGATACGTAGTTCTGAATGGGTTTGATCGCACTCTCAGATCACGAAAACTGGGAGAGGCTTACTGCACTGAATTTCTTTTTCAGCGTGACATACGTGAGTATGCGGATTATCACATGAAAGCTCCATGAGCTGACTCTATGTTGCTCAGCAACGTGACGCTTTCCACGTCGGAATGGTTGTCACGTGCGCCTTTCTAAATAAAAGTCCGGTATACGCAAAACAAGTTAAAAATTAAATTTTTGTTGTTTTTTTGACCACAAACTCCGCGACCCACTGAAAATGTTCCTGCGACTCACTTTTGGGTCGCGACCCACCAGTTGAGAAACACTTGTCTAAAGCATTTACCACTTTGTAATGTTGCGATTTCTTTTCACAAGACTTAAAAGACATTTAGGGGCTAAAGACACCAAATGATGAAGTGTTTCAGGTGTAATTCTGTCCCATTCTTCCTGCAAACAAGTCTTAAGGTGGGCAACAGTACTTTAAAATGCACCAGACATTCTCTATTGGAGACAGGTCGGGACTGCAGGCAGGCCAGTCAAGTACCTGCATCCTCTTCCTCCGCAGCCAGGACTTTGTAAAGTGTGCAGAATGTGGTTTTGCATTGTCTTGTTGAAATATGCATGGCCGTCCCTGGAAAAGAAGGCAGCATATTGTTCTCCAAAATCTCGATGTGCTTTTCAGCATTAATGGTGCATCACAGAAGTGCAAGTGCAAGTTTTGGCAAACATCCATACCATGACAGACCCTGGCTTTTGGACTTGCTGGTAACAGTCTGGATGATGCTTATCTTCTTTGGTCCGGAGCACACAGAGTCCATTTCTCCCAAAAAGTACCTGAAATACTGATTCATCTGACCACAGTACACGTTTCCACTGTGTGATTGTCCATCCCAGATGCCTCAGAGCGCAGAAAAGTCAACAGTGTTTTTGGACACTGTTAACATAGGGCTTCCTTTTGGCCTAGCACAGTTTTCACTGGCATTTATGGATGTAACTATGTATTGTGGTATTTGACAAAGGTTTGCCAAAGTAGTCCTGAGCCCATGTGGTGATATCGCTTATAGATGAATGAGGACTCTTGATGCCGAGGGATCGAAGATCGCAGTAGTTCAGCTAAGGTTTGAGCCCTTGTCCTGTACACACTGAAATTCCTCCAGATTCCTTGAATCTTTCAAGGATGCTTGTACACTGTTGAAAGTGAAATATCCAAATGTCTTCCTATCTTTCCTTGAGGAACATTGTTTTTAAACGTCAATTAATTTCTAATTCATTTGTTAGCAACCTGGCGATGTTCAGCCCATCTTTGTTCCTAAAGGACTAGACTAAATGAGTAAAAGTATTTTAATGCAAAATTAATGTATTTAAGTATTTATTAATCTTTGTTAAAGCTTAAAACAGCATAAATGAAATACTTATTTATTCATGATCTTTTAAAATCCTCAAACATCTGTTTTTATAAGCCGTGAGTGATACTGTTTTGTGCAACATTATTTCACTTCAGACTCTCAGTAATACGTTTTCTTCTTCTTCTCATTATGCTGACTTTACTGTAGTAATGAAAGCGTCTCTGACAGGAGGCTGGAGGCTCAACGCATCCTGATGAAGAAATGCAGAAATCCACTTAAACGTCCGCCAGCTTCATCCAGTCATTTTCTGGCTTCATTTGCAGATCTGCTGTAGAAAGAAATGGACTTCTGCCTGCCAAGAGCCTTCGAGGAAATATCCATACACATTATACAGCTGTGACGGCATTTACTGTAATTCACAAGTAGAAGAAGACCAGAAACAATTCAGTGAGAGAGACCTAGGCCCAATCCCAATTCTCCCTCTTAGCCTTTCCCCTTACCCCTACACCTCGTTTTGCGCGTTCACGTCAAGGGGTAGCGGTGTCAGGGGCGCTGCTAGCAATTTTGGGCCCCATGAAAAAATATGAGGATGGGCCCCCTACTACCAACATGGCTATCCAAACTCTTTGTCTGCAATGTAGTTACACTTACGTATGCATTTTCTTATTGATTTTGTCCACTACTTATCAGTATTAAGTAAGAGAACGACCATGACTGTAGCTAGCAGATGATTTATTGTTCAAATGTAAATGTACAGTAATCATATATTCACTGAAAATTGTACATTTCTAAACACACAAAACACCAATGTGTAACTATTTAAATAACTGTACAGCAATAGTTTCTCATACAATGTGCAATACACTGGAACAGTGACACAAATCAATAAGACACAAAATTATATTACAATGAGACCCATAAATAAGCCGAGACCCATAAATGGTGATGAGTGCATCATCCGGGTAATTAAAGTGCACTTATTATATTAGAGTTTTCAGTGTGAACGCACTACTTACACTATTTATACTACAAAATGGTGTAGAATAGTGCATAAGTATGTGATTTGAGACGCAGCTGATGTTAACCTCGAGGACATCACTGCTTTACCTGACAATCGCACTCAACAAAGCGTCAACTCTCTTCCCGTTACTGACGGACTTGTAATTTAGAGATACATTCATGAGTTATATTACATTATAGTACTGTTATTAATTATAAAGCAGATCTCTGTGGGCCCCTAGAGTGCATGGGCCCTTAGAATCGTCCTAACTTTCCCCCCCTTAGCCGCGCCCCTGAGCGATGTCCCAATTCTCTTTAGCTTGAAGGCGTAGGCCAAAGGGTAAGGGGTATACACCCCTTCAAACGAAGATTTTTCAGGACCACACTTAAAACAGAGGGGTAAGGAAATTTCCCAGAATGCACCTGCCACAGCGGCAGGATAGCTGAACCCGGAAGTAAGGAGATCCACAAATTAGTGTTTTTTTGTCACTATTATGAATTTTTACGACAAACAAACACATGTTTTAATATATTCATAACCGCGTTCATGTTTTACCGTCATGCTTTTTAAAAATAACAAACAGAAAAAACCCTCTAAATTTGGCGATCTATAATCCAGAATCATAACTCCTGTACAGCAGTCCCAGAACATTCTGACACACGATGACACTGGAATACCCTGTCAGTAATGTCTAGTGTCTGAGAATGAGCTTTTACAGTGTCTGCTATAATGTTAATGTTGTTTTCGTGTGTTTACACAGATAAATATGGCCACTGTGTAAATACACAGTACAGTTTCGATCTTATTGCCACAATAGATCGTTATGGTAACATAATATACGCCTTCAGTGATTTCCTGAAGATAAACACCAAACAATAACACAACGGGAATAACTTCAGCAGTCGTGATCGTCTGATCTCATATGAAGCAAGAGATCGCGATGTGATGACGTGTGCAGGTGTTGAAGTGCTGTCCCAATTCTTAGGGGGAAGTTTTGAAGCCCTTCCCCTTAACCCTCGGTTATAAGGGACAAGGGGTAGGGGTACAAAAATAGAATTGGGATTGGGCCATAGATAGATCACACAAATATGACACCACCGACAATGATATCACATTATATGTAAAGATTGTATACAGTAATACAACAGGTGGTATGGTGGCTCAGTGGTTGCCTCACAGCAAGCAAGTCGCTGGTTCGAGTCCTGGCTGAGCCAGTTTTCATTTCTGTGTGGAGTATACATGTTCTCCCTGTGTTGGTGTGGGTTTCCTCCGGGTACTCCGGTTTTCCCCACAGTCCAAAGATATGCACTATTGGTGAATTGGATGAACTAAATTGTCCATGGTTTATGAACGTGTGTGAATGAGTGTGTATGGGAGGGCATGGGCTGGCCCTGGAAGGGCATCCGCTGTGTAAAACATATTCTAGAATAGTTGGTGGTTCATTCCTCTGTGGCATCCGCTGATAAATAATGGACTAAGCTGAGGGAAAATGAATGAATGAATAAACTAATATGGCGCCATGGTGGTGTAGTGAGTAGAACGTTCGCCTCACAGCAAGAAGGTCGCTGGTTCGAGACTCGGCTGGGTCAGTTGGCATTTCTGTATGGAGTTTGCATGTTCTCGTGGGTTTCCTCCGGTTGCTTCGGTTTCCCCCACAAGTCCAAAGACATGTGGTATAGGTGAATTGGGTAGTCTAAATTGTCCGTAGTGTATGAGTGTGTATGGATGTTTCCCAGAGATAGGTTGCAGCTGGAAGGGCATCCGCTGCGTAAAACAAATGCTGGATAAGTTGACGGTTCATTCCGTTGTGGCGACCCCAGATTAATAAAGGGACTAAGCCAAAAAGAAAATGAATGAACTAATACATAATACGTATACATGATATTGTAAATTATATACTAAAATAATTACAATGCAGTTACATATGAATGCAACTACTATGAAGAGACGTTTCACATAACTTTGACGACACAGACAATGATATTGCATTGTATATCTAATTTAAAGGTGCAGTATGTACGTTTGACACCCAGTGGTTGAACTAGGTATTACACTTCTGGATCAGAGCAAAGGCAAGTGCAGGTTGCCAGATTGAGGACAGGAGCGAGTGATTTAAACAGTGCTCTAAATAAAAGCAACGACACCTGATAGGAGTATTACCCATATTAAAAGGAGTTTTTGTCCTGACCAACACCTCGAATTGATATATTAGAAACAGCTTCTATTTCTCACAGCTGAACAACAGAAAACTGACAGTGATCACCTCAGGTACACCTCATGTGCTTTATTCAGTGTTAAATGCTAACAATGTGAGTTAGAATGTCATTTTACATTAATTTATTGCCATGTACTGAAAGCAGCAGCAGATAGTGAAATTGAACTTTAGAACTAAACGTGATTCAGCATCTTTTAATAATGTTAAAGAGGGTTAATATGTATTAAATAGACTATAAACCTTACCATTTCGTGAGTGAGTGCATATTCTGTGCTTCCGAGTGGCTGTATTTAAATTTCTGCTGTGTTTCGTCTGGTGCAAACAGTCCAATTGCTTATCTGCGTATCTCATCATGAAGTGTGTTGTTAGGATATGCGGTTACATTATAACCTGCTCACCTAATGTTTACACTCGTAATATTTATATCATTTGCTAATTAACAACCTCATGTGGAACTCTGAATCTGTCTCATTTTGGAGTCTGTCCACTGGAGGTCAGAAGAAAAAATAATTTAGGGAATATTTGAAAAAAAAAGAAAAAGAAAAATGATAGTAATATCACAGGATAATAATACAGGATAATAATAACCAATAATTCTGGCTTCATCCCTAAGTACACTGATTTTTCCCTCAAACTGAAAAGGAGCACTTTAAAATATCTGATCTGTGTTTGATTTACATGTTTCCTACCGCTGTTTATATGTTTCTCTAACCACAGTGTTTCTTTTTTTCAGCGACTGTGAAACCACGACCACAACCTGAGATCTCCACTTCTGCTTAGCGCTTGACAACCACGTCTCACATTTCTTTGACAAGCAATTTTTTGCGCGTCTATCTTGAGTTTATCTTCTGACAGAGATCGTGTTTGACAGCTGATGACGAATCCGCCGTAAACGTGCTGTCATTTCTCATCCGGTAAGATGTTTTCCAGCGGAATCTTATTTATTCACACATGGAGATGTCACTGATATGCACTAATAACCTTGTATTTCTTTCTGATTCATCGGTTCTCAGAGGTTTTTATGCAGTTTTGTCTGTGTAATCGTTACATTGAGCTGCTTTGAGGTGTGGGATGACATTAGGGTTAGTAAAGGGTCATCTGTAATTCACCTCTGCTTTCATGTGTAGTGCTCTAGTTAGAGGATTCAACACTGACTGTTCATTCACAGCCAACTAACAGTAACATGCAATAGTGCCAGTGAAAAGTATACAAACTGTATATGAGCATCAGCATCAGTGGAGAAAAGTGAAGTGAAGAAAAAGAAAGTCTAGGCCTAAAATAAAATAATAAATAATCAAATTAAATCAAATCAAATAATAAAATAATAAAAATAAACAAATAAATAAATACTAAATAAAATAAATAAATAATAAAATAAAATAAAAAGGACTAAGCCGAAAAGAAATGAATGAATAAAATAAAATAATAAAATAAAATAAAATAGTAAAATAAAATAATAAAATAAAGTAAATAATAAAATACAATAAAATATTAAATTAAATTAAAATTTTATAAAATAGAATAAATTAAATAAATTAAATAATGAAATAAAAAAATAAAAAATGTATAAAATAATAAAACAAAATAAAGTCTAGGCATAAAATAAAATAAAATGAAACAATCAAATCATAAAATAAAATAAAATAATAAAATAATTAAATTAAATTAAATTAAATAGAATAAATTAAATAAAAAAAATTATAATGAAATAAAATTTAAAAACTAAATAAAATAAAGGAAGTCACGGTGGTGCAGTGAGTAGCACAATTGCCTGACAACAAGAAGGTCGCTGGTTCGAGCCTCGGCTGGGTCAGTTGGCATTTCTGTGTGGCGTTTGCATGTTCTCCCCGTATTCGTGCGGATTTCCTCTGGGTGCTCCGGTTTCCCCCACAGTCCAAACACATGTGGTAGGTGAATTGGGTAAGCTAAATTGTCTATTGTGTATGTGTGTGAATGAGAGTGTATAGGTGTTTCCCAGTGGTGAGTTGTAGCCGGAAGGGCATCCGCTGCACAAAACATATGTTGGATAAGTTGGCAGTTCATTCCGCTGTGGCGACCCCTGATTATTAAAAGGACTAAACCGGAAAGAAAATGAATAATATCAATGAAGACTATGAAGTCTGTGCTTTAAATAAATTGAATTAAATACTAATTCAATTAGATTTTAGAACACTAATTAAATTAATCAAAATCAAATCACTGAAGACAAAAAATAATAATAATAATTCAGTTGTAAAATAAAATAAAACAAAAAACTAAACAAAATCAATCAATGAAGACAGTTTATGCATTAAATAACATAAAATGTTATCAATGTTAAATATATAATTTAGTTAAATTCATTCATTTTTCTTTGGCTTAGTCTTTATTTCAGAGGTTGCCACCGTGGAATGAACTGCCAACGACTGTTCATTCGTCAACTTGAGTTGCTTTTAAGGAGATTGGTTTACTCTACTCGCTTTAATAAACTAATCACTTTTTAACAGTGCATAGCAGATGCAGTTTCAGCCGCAATCCAGTACTGGGAAACACCCATATACACCATTTTCCAACACAAACTCAAACACTACAGACAATTTAGCTTACCCAATTTTCCCGATAGCGCATGTCTTCGGACTGTGGGGGAAATTGGAGAACCCAGAGGAAACCCACAACAACTTGGGAAGAACCTGCAAACTCCACATAGAATTGGCAACTGGCCCAGCCAGGATTTGAACCAGTGACCTTCTTGCTGTGAGGTGACAGTGCTAACCACTGAGCCACCTTGTTGCCCAGTTTAATTAAAATAAAAGTAAAAATAATTAAATAAAATGTCATACATTCAAAAACATTGACCAAAAAAAAAAGACTAAAGAATTTAGATGATGTACTGACACCAAGTACTGACAGAAAATGAAAAGTTGCTATTTTACAAGGAACACATTGAGTGTGTGCCAGTTGTTCTATGTAATTGCTTTGTGTATTAAATATGAAAATTATCAAAACTCTTTGGTCATTTTTTGAGCAAGATGCTAATGGTATAATCTGATTCAATGATCTATGCTAAGCTAAGCTAAAAGTATCATATCAGCCAAGAAAATAATAACTTTTGATTTTCTCTCCGTCTTAGTACACAATAAAATTACAGATAAGTCAAGCTTTAAATAGAAAAAAATTATCAAAACTTTTTGGTCATTTTTGAGTGAGATGCTAATGGTCTAATCGCATTAAATGATCAATGCTAAGCTAAAAGTGTTATATCAGCCAAGAAAATGATAACTTAATTTTACGTCAGTCTTACATTATGAAACTACAAAAGAGTCAAGCTTTAAATATGCATATTATCAAAACTCTTTGGCCATTTTTGAGCGAAATGCTAACGGTCTAATCTGATTCAATGATCTATGCTAAGCTAAAAGTATCATATCAGCGTCAGCCAAGAAAATAGCAACTTTACATTTTCACAGAATGAAACTACAGAAGAGTCAAGCTTTAAATAGAAAAAAATTATTGAAACTCTTTGGTCATTTTTTGAGTGAGATGCTAATGGTCTAATTCGATTCAATGATCTATGCTAAGCTAAGCTAAAAGTATCATATCAGCCAAGAAAATAGCAACTTTTCATTTTCCGTTAATCTTAGTACACGATGTAACTACAGAAAAGTCAAGCTTTAAATATGAAAAGTATCATAACTCTTTGGTATTTTTTTGAATGAGATGCTAATGGTCTAATCTGATTCAATGATCTATGCTAAGCTAAGTTGAAAGTATCATATCAGCTAAGAAAATAATAACTTTTCATTTTCCGTTAATCTTAGTGCACGATGTAACTACAGAAGAGTCAAGCTTTAAATAGGAAAATTAACATAACTCTTTGGTAATTTTTGAGTTAGATGCTAATGGTCTAATCTGATTCAATGATCTATGCTAAGCTAAGCTAAAACTATCATATTAGCCAAGAAAATAATAACTTGTCATTTTCTCTCCGTCTTAGTACACGGTGAAAGTACAGATTAGTCAAGCTTAAAATATGAATGTTATCAAAACTCTTTGGTCATTTTTTGAGCGAGATGCTAATGGTCTAATCTGGTTCAATGATCTATGCTAAGCTAAAAGTATCATATCAGCCAAGAAAATGATAACTTTTCATTTTCTCTCCATCTTAGTACACGATAAAACTACAGAAGAGTCCAGATTTAAATAGAAAAAAATTATTGAAACTCTTTGGTCATTTTTTGAGTGAGATGCTAATGGTCTAATTCGATTCAATGATCTATGCTAAGCTAAGCTAAAAATATCATATCAGACAAGAAAATAGCAACTTTTCATTTTCTCTCTATCTTAGTACATGATGAAATTACAGAAGAGTCAAGCTTTAAATAGAAAAAAATTATCAAATCTCTTTGGTCATTTTTGAGCGAGATGCTAATGTTCTAAAAGCTAAAAGTATTATATCAGCCAAGAAAATGATAACTTAATTTTATGTCAGTCTTACATCATGAAACTACAAAAAAGTCAAGCTTTAAATATGCATATTATCAAACCTCTTTGGACATTTTTGAGCGAAATGCAAACGGTCTAATCTGATTCAATGATCTATGCTAAGCTAAGCTAAAAGTATCATATCAGCGTCAGCCAAGAAAATAGCAACTTTTCATTCTCACACAATGAAACTACAGAAGAGTCAAGCTTTAAATAGAAAAAAAAATATTGAAACTCTTTGGTCATTTTTTGAGTGAGATGCTAATGGTCTAATTTGATTCAATGATCTATGCTAAGCTAAGCTAAAAGTATCATATCAGCCAAGAAAATAGCAACTTTTCATTTTCCGTTAATTTTAGTACACGATGTAACTACAGAAAAGTCAAGCTTTAAATATGAAAAGTATCATAATTCTTTTGTAATTTTTTGAATGAGATGCTAATGATCTAATCTGATTCAATGATCTATGCTAAGCTAAGCTAAAAGTATCATATTAGCCCAGAAAATAATAACTTTTCATTTTCTCTCCGTCTTAGTACTCGGTGAAAGTATAGATTAGTCAAGCTTAAAATATTAATGTTATCAAAACTCTTTGGTCATTTTTTGAGTGAGATGCTAATGGTCTAACTCTATTCAATGATCTATGCTAAGCTAAGCTAAAAGTATCATATTAGCCAAGAAAATAGCAACTTTTCCGTTAATCTTAGTACACGATGTAACTACAGAAGTCAAGCTTTAAATATGAAAATTATCATAACTCTTTGGTAATTTTTGAGTGAGATGCTAATGGTCTAATCCAATTCAATGATCAATGCTAAGCTAAGCTAAAAGTATCATATCAGCCAAGAAAATAATAACTTTTCATTTTCTCTCCGTCTTAGTACACGGTGAAACTACAGAAGAGTCAAGCTTTAAATAGGAAAAAATTATCAAAACTCTTTTGTCATTTTTGAGTGAGATGCTAATTGTCTAATCCAATTCAATGACCTATGCTAAGCTAAAAGTATTATATCAGCCAAGAAAATGATAACTTTTCATTTTCTCTCCGTCTTACGATAAAACTACAGAAGAGTCAAGCTTTAAATAGAAAAAAAATGTCAAAACTCTTTGGTCATTTTTTGAGTGAGATGCTAATGGTCTAATCCGATTCAATTATCTATGCTAAGCTAAGCTAAAAGTGCTCCCGGCTGATGGATTCAAATATTGTAAAACTCAACTTTTAACTCTTGGGAAGTTGTAAAATGAGCCCACACACACACACACACACACACACACACACACACACACAAGTGTAATGTTTCTTTATGAAGGCAGTCCGAGTGAACGTGCCGGCGCTGTAGATCTCTGCTAGATCTGCTGTTTTCCTCCACATGTCTGTGCTAGCGCTGAGTAAACACACTGCTGTAGGTCTGGGATCAGACAAAGGGCACGACTGAGAGACACTCGTGATGAGGAATGCAGAGCCAAAACTGCAGATCACATTTCACTCGCTGTCCTGCTGTTCACTGTAATCCTGTCTCACACGCTCATACACTGGCATGGAAATGAGGACGCTCATGTGGAAATAATTCAAGTCAAAAAGAAACCAAAACCTATCGGAAAATAAAGTTAAAGGGAACTTATTATGCAAAAATGTCGTTTTTAAGAGGTTTAAACACAGTTGTGTGGCAACAGTGTGTGAATATATCCAAAATCTAATGGCAAACAATAATTAATTCTATTCTTGATAGTCACGCTTGATAAAAACAGTCTGCAGAAACATTTTGATTGACATTCTCCCTTCGTACGTGTCATCAGAAAGGGAAAGCCCCGCCCATTACTGACCATCTCTTCCTCATTAGCATAAACAGCCCTGAGTGAGAAGCAGCCGTCCGCCATTAGAGTTTTAAGCTGCTGAAGAGAATGTCAGCAACTAAGAGGATTATAAATGTGGAGTTAGGAATTAGGAATGTGGGCAGATAACATTAGTCCTGTTTTTGAATCTGCCACTATGCTGGCACATAGGCATTTGTAGCTCCGCCCTCTTTTGAAAAGAGCACAATCTCATTTGAATTTAAAGCGACAGTCACCAAAAGCCCGCCATCCCATCTGAGAGTGAGAATGATGGAGAGGGTTGGGGCGTTTTTTTTTGTTTGACTTAACGTTTTATCTTCAAAAGGCAAACTAGAATGACATTTTTTTAATTAAATGTTGTAAATGAATCTGCTTTTAAAAAAAATGTAAATACTGTCACGTATAGAAGAAGACATCAGCGAGCAAATCAAGGCAAAAACTAGTGTAATTCATTCAATCATTCATTTTCTTGTCGGCTTAGTCCCTTTATTAATCTGGGGTCACCACAGCGGAATGAACCGCCAACTTATCCAGCATGTGTTTTACACAGCGGATGCCCTTCCAGCTGCAACCCATCTCTGGGATACATCCATACACACTCATACACTACGGACAATTTAGCCTACCCAATTCACCTGTACCACATGTCTTTGGACTTGTGGGGGAAACCGGAGCACCTGGAGGAAACCCACGAGAACATGCAAACTCCACACAGAAATGCCAACTGATCCAGCCGGGGCTCGAACCAGCGACCTTCTTGCTGTGAGGCGAATGTGCTACTCACTACGCCACCGTGGCGCCCCACTAGTGTAATTCTTTTATAAATTAGATTGTTTTGCTTTTACTGTAATAAGTTCATTATAAAATTAAAAAAAATAAATACTGTATTAGTTAATATAAAGCAATGTTTTCCAGTCACTTTGAATATTATTCAATAGATTAGGAAATGACAGCTATGTTTACCTCCGGCCACTAACCTCAATCAAGTTTGGGTTTTGGCCATTCATAAGAAAAAGTTTGGGCACCCCTGCTCTAGGGACATTAGAGTGAAGAGCCGAGAGGGAATTTGGCCAGGACACTAGGGCTACACCCCTACTCTTTAAGTGCCATGGGATTTTTAATGACCACAGAGAGTCAGGACCTCAGTTTAACATCTCATCTGAAAGACCGCACCTGCTGACAGTATAGCGTCCCCTTCACTATACTGGGGCATCAGGACTCACACAGACTGCAGGTTGAGCGTCCCCTGCTGGTCTCACTAACATCACTTCCAACAGCAACCCAGCTTTCCCAAGTGGTCTCCCATCCATGTACTGACCGGGCACAGCCCTGCTTAGCTTCAGTGAGTAACCGGTCTTGGGCAGCAGGGTTATACAGTTGTGGCTGTGTATATAATGAATATTTTTAAAAAAATGTAACAATGGCATAAAAAGCACATACCGATTGATATATAAACAAAAAAAATGCAACGACACCAGCAAGTAAACAAACAAACAAACAAATTGGCTAATTAAATGAATAAATTAGAATAATTTAGCCTAGTGGTTAGTGCGTCGACACATAGCACCAAGGTGCTTGCGGTGACCCGAGTTCAATTCCTAGCTCGAGGTCCTTTGCCGATCCTTCCCCTATCTCTGCTCCCCACACTTTCCTGTCTGTCAATCTCCACTGTCCTATCAATAAAGGTAAAACCCCTAAAAAATAATTATATAAAAAAAAAGAAAGATGATACAAATAAACACACACACACATATTTATATATATTTGTGTGTATATATATTTGTGTGTGTGTATGTGTGTATATATATA
>CAIGQQ010005031.1:40764-53331 GCA_903798035.1 Danio albolineatus
GGAGAGGGCAAATTCTCCAGCAGGATAGCGCTCCTTCTCATACTTCAGCCTCCACATCAAAGCTCCTGAAAGCAAAGAAGGTCAAGGTGCTCCAGGATTGGCCAGCCCAGTCACCAGACATGAACATTATTGAGCATGTCTGGGGTAAGATGAAGGAGGAGGCATTGAAGATGAATCCACAGGATCTTGATGAACTCTGGTAGTCCTGCAAGAACGCTTTCTCTGCCATTCAAGATGACTTTATTAATAAGTTATTTGAGTCATTGCAGAGATGTGTGGATGCAGTCCTCCAAGCTCATGGATCATACACAATATTCATTCTTTTTCATTATTTCTGTTCAGTGACGAGACTTTTGTCTAAGTAAAGTCAGATCTTACTGATCTATTGAAATAATTCAAAATCAAGCCATGATCATATTTTATTATGGTAAAATAAGCATAATCTAGAGGCCTTTGCCTTTCATATAAGCCACTGCTGACACCAAATGATCAGCTAGAAGTCAAGCTATTATTTGTTGTTCCTAAAACTTGGATAGCTGACAAGACTTTTGTCAGGTAATGTATAATATCAAATATTTATAAGATATGTAACATATTTTTTGTCATTTGTAATTATTGAAAAATAGTAAATTTTTATATTTTTACATTTAAATTTAAAGGAAAAACTTAAGAAAATACATTTAGAAGCAGGTTATCAAAGCACATTATGTTAGCTGACCAATCAGAGCCTCTTGAGGGCAGGCTTTTTGGAGGAACTAGGAAATATGACAGTCATTTCATGTTAACAGAGTAGCTGTATATAAATAAAGTAAGATATGTTAAAAAAATAACATGATTTTCTAGTGAAAAATATATATTTTTTTAAAATAACATGATTTTTCTAGTGCCGCATGAGCACTTATTGCTTTGCATCTTATAATCACAACCAAGCCTTAAAAACACACCGTGGACCACCCCTTTAACAGAAACAAATAAACATCATATCTAGGTTGATATATATGTATATGTGTGTGTTCTTTTTAATGTAAACTTTATAAATGCTTTGGCAATACATGCAAGGCAAGGTTGAACTGAGCTGAATTAAAATGGAGAGAGAGAGAAAGTGAAACTCATTGAGTCAGTTCTTTGTTCAGAGATTTTCCCTTCAGTCATTTCCTGTCATATGTAAGTGTGTCAGATTCTTTAATCGTGCATGTCACTGATATTGCTCTGTTGTCCTAAATGTTGCTGCTGTTTTCCAAACTTTTTGGGGGTGTGGCCTGTAGAGCAGCCGACGAATGAGCTTGCAGATCACAGAGGTGATGGACAGCAAGCTAAAGAACTAGAGCTCTGCACATCGGCATGACAGCACTAAATACTGCTCAGCAGAATGAAGATCTTCAGACACACATGCACACATTTGTACAGCTATCTTTATGGAGACTTCCCATAGACATAATGATTTTTATACTGTACAGACTGTATATTCTCTCACCCTCCGCCTAAAACAACCCTCACAGGAAACATTCTGCATTTTTACATTGTAAAAATATTTCATTCTGTGTGATTTATGAGCCGTTTTTCAGAATATACTGGTAATGTTATATTTGTGGGAACATTTGGTCCCCACAATTCATTCGTTCATTTTCCTTCTGCTCAGTCCCCTATTTATCAGGAGTAACCGCTGCAGAATGAACCGCCAACTATTCTGGCATATGTTTTACACAGCCGCAATGCCTTCCAGCCGCAACCCAGTACTGGGAAACACCTATACACTCTCATAATCACACACACACTCAAACACTATGGACAATTTAGTTCATCCAGTGGACTGTGGGGGAAACCGGAGCACCCAGAGGAAACCCACGCCAACACGGGGAGCACATGCAAACTCCACACAGAAATGCCAACTGGCCTAGCCGGGACTTGAACCAGCAGCCTTCTTGCTATAATGCGACAGTGCTAACCACTGAGCCACCGCGCCACCCATGTGACAACGTTCTCATATGCTAATTTGCTGAATAATTTAGACGTGTTAATCCAAACCTTTCAACAGTATCGTATAATCTAATGTGTTGTGAACAGTGTAACATGGTTAATTTAAAGCAAATTAATGTCTGTCTGTGGTAAGTGTGTGTGTGTGTGTGTGTGTGTGTGTGTGTGTGTGTGTGTGTGTGTGTGTGTGTTCTGTTTTAACCTCAGGAATGAGTGATTCTATGATAAATGACTGTGTCACACTGCTCCATCTGGAAGTTGGTATCAGGGCAGAGGAACTGCAGGTAATGAATTGGGAAAAATTACAAAAATACAACAAGGTGACCTGAAAAGTGGGCAACACGGTGGTGCAGTAGGTAGTGCTGTTGCCTTACAGCAAGAAGGTCGCTGGTTCGAGCCTCGGCTGTGTCAGTTGGCATTTCTGTGTGGAGTTTGCATGTTCTCTCCGTGTTCGCGTGCTCCAGTTTCCCCCACAGTTCAAAGATATGCGGTACAGGTGAAATGTATGGGTGTTTCCCAGAGATGGGTCGTGGCTGGAAGGGCATCCGCTGCGTAAAACATATGCTAGATAAGTTGGCGGTTCATTCCGCTGTGGTGACCCAGAATTAATAAAGGGACTAAGCCGAAAAGAAAATGAATGAATGACCTGAAAAGCCCCTTCCCACTCTTCATATATCGACAAGTGGGGTTTATTTATAAACTAATTTCGAGAGGATCATGTGCTTATGATTGAACACAGCTGGTACCACATCAGCTCTGTATATTGCACCAATCAGACGAATCCTGACACACTATAAATTACCAGAGCTTTCTACTCCAGTCATCTTCCTCTTGAAGAATCCCCCCTTCCACCCCAACTCCTCCCCTTCTCCTATAGGGCGGCACGGTGGCCCAGTGGTTAGCACTGTTGCCTCACAGCAAGAACACCGCTGGTTCGGCCTCTCCCTGGGCCATTCGGTGTTTCTGTGTGGAGTTTGCATGTTCTCCCCGTGTTCGCGCGGGTTTTCCCCGGTTTCTCCGGTTTCCTCCCACCGTCCAAAAAACATACTACATAAGTAAATTGACTACTTTTAATAAGCATCTTAAAGCAACTCTAGTCAGATATATCTCAGCACGTTCACAAGTGGGGGTAGTTCTCGAGACTTACCTGAGCTCAAACTCTTCTCTCGCCCTTTAAACGGGAGGGAGCCCCGGGCTCAAGGATATTCTGAGCTCAGGGCTCTCTCCCGGGACAGCATGCCAAATACGCTTTATAATCAATCATCAGCTAAGTGTGAACTCTTGAAATCACATTTCATTCTGTGATCACTGTTCATTCAACAAAGAATCTGTCCCATTATGTTCATTCTCTCATTTTTCTTCGACTCAAGTCCCTGATTATCTGGGGTCAACACAGTGGAATGAACCGCCAACTATTCCAGCATATATTCTACGCAGGGGATGCTCTGCCAGCCTCAACCCAGTAGTGGGAAACACCCATACACACTCATTCACACTCACACACTACGTCCACCTTTTTGTTTACCCAATTCATCTATAGCGCATGTGTTTGGACTGTGGGGGAAACCAAACCCAAGCCAACATGGGGAGAACATGCATACTACACACAGAAATGCCAACTGATCCAGCCAGGACTAGGGCTGTGCAATTAATCGCAATCGTGCAATTTCTAAATCGCGAAGGCTGCAATTGAATCTATGAATTTATTTAGATTTTTGTTCATGTTCTTGTGCGCATGATTTTATTATGTTAACCAATCAGAGCTGACGCAGCACACTGGGCAATTACAGCTAAGCTGATAGGGAGAAAGATGTTAACCAATCAGAGCTCACTCTGCGCACGACGAAGTTGAGCGGGAGAACCGAATAGGTGGTTTTGATTATGTTAGTTTTTATTTATTATGACAAGAATTGAGGTTAGTTCATCTTTATTTGTTCATGTTGTCTGTTTTTAAGACAATTTATTACAGTTTTGTTCATCAAGCAGTGAGTGCTACTGTGTACAGTATGGGTTTAACTAGAGCTGAGGTTACTTTATCTTCATTTATTTTATGTTGTCTGTTTTAAAGACAATTTTACTACAGTTTTATTTATTAAACTTAATACTATGTTAATTCATTGTGAAAAGTTTTATATATTCTCCACATTTATAATGTGTGTATTTAGCATGTTTGAAAACGCAAAAACAGCTGCCAAAATCACAAATAAAATCGCAGTCGCAATATTCATTCCAAAAATCGCAATATGATTCTTTTTTCCATATTGCACAGCCCTAGCCAGAACTCAAACCAGTGACTTTCTTGCTTTGAGGCAACAGTGCTAACCACGTGCCTCCCTGTCCCATCATGTGTGTAAATTAAATATAGTAAATTCTAACTTGTATCCATACTATGATACACTTGTGAGATTCTAGGTTATTTCAATGCAACTCTGGTTGTAACAGACTAAACTGCTGCACCGTAAAACAAAAAAAAACATAGGTAAATGAGCAGTGTTCTGTATATTGTGATTGCCAAAATTCAGTTCATTTCTGCTTTTAAATTGCATTATGGGACCTTGATCTTTCTTTCAACAACTTTTAACCTTGGAAAGTTCGAAAAGGTGACTTTTAGTAACATTATATATATATATATATATATATATATATATATATATAATTTTTTTTTGACAGGAAAGCATGGGGAGCAGAGAGAGGGGAAGGATCGGCATAGGACCGCAAGGCAGAATCAAACTCAGTTCGCCTTGAGCACCGGAGTGCATGTGTCAACACACTAACCACTACACCACTGGCGCCGACAACATTTTTTATAGTTTAAAATGAAATATGTCCGGGTTGGTGTTGTATATTAAACTCTCAGAAATAAAGATGCATGAGCTGTCACTGGGGTGGTACCTTTTCAAAAGGTACACATTTGTACTTAAAGGGTCCATATTGGTACCTCAAGGGTACATATTAGTACATAAAAATTTTAAGAGGAACACTTTTGCACTTTTTAGGTACTATTATGTACCCTTGAGGAATTAATATAGACCCTTTAGGTACAAATGTGTACCTTTTGAAAAGGTACCACCCCAGTGACAGCTCATGCATCTTTATTACTGAGAGTGTACGCTACAAAAGCCTTGTAATAAACTCACAGTACATTTTCGGTTATTTTACAGACTTATTTCGCTTTATATTATTTCTTATAATTTCAAGCTATTATAAATAAATACAATATTTATATTTATATATACAATAAAAGTAACTTTTTTAGTTTTCAACATCAATAGTCGACAGAGAAGAGATTCACAACCGTAAACAAACAGAAAACTGAAAACACGGAAACTGTTCATTACCAGTTTTTTAACAGTGTGTTCATTTTCTAAAATAAATTTATGGCCAGATTTAACCCATGTTTGGATTTGTCCACATTTTACACAATTCGGGTTTAAATAACCCAGCATTTGTACTTGAATTCATGTGTGGTAATGTTAGTTCTGTAAAACCCAACACTGTAAAACCCAACAGTCATTCATTCATTTTCCTGTCAGCTTAGTCCCTTTATTAATCTGGGGTCGCCACAGCGGAATGATCCACCAACTTATCCAGCATTTGTTTTACGCAGCAGATGCCCTTCCAGCTGCAACCCATCTCTGGGAAACACATCCATACATTCTCATTCACAGACATACTCTACGGACAATTTAGCCTACCCAATTCACCTATACCACATGTCTTTGAACTTGTGGGGGAAACCGGAGCACCCGGAGGAAACCCACACAACCACGGGGAGAACATGCAAACTCCACACAGAAATGCCAACTGGCCTAGCCGAGGCTCCAACCAGCGACCTTCTTGCTGTGAGGTGAACGTGCTTCTCACTCACTCTCCAGAGATGATGTTCAATAGGATTTAGGTCTGGGCACTGGCTGGGCCACTGAAGCACATTCACCGAGTTGTTGTAAAGCCACTCCACTGACATTTTGGTGGTGTGCTTTGGGTCATTGTCCTACTGGAAGACGAATGAGATGAATCGCCCCAGTCTGAGGTCAAGAGCACTCTGAAGGAGGTTTTCATTCAGGATGTCTCTATACATCGCTGCATTCATCTTTCTCTCATATATGAAATAGTAATAAGTACAGTACAACACACTTACCATATTACCATAATATTGATCAAAAACATGCAAAATGATACAAATGTGTAAATATTACTGTAAATATAAATAAATATTTAAAATATAACAGTTTTTACTGACAAAATAAATGCAGCCTTGATGATTTTATAAAAAATCTATTATAAAATCATTATAATGTAATAATAATAATTATAATAATATAATATAAAATAATATATAATAATAACTTTTTATTAGAATGATTTCATGATGCTCAAAATTCAGAAATAATTTTAAAAATTGCATTTTAAAATATATATGAGACAGAAAAAGTTATTTAAAGCTTAACAATATTTAGGAACATAGTAGTTTTTTGTTTTTTTTATAAAAAGATACAATTTTTTTCCTTTTTTAAATGCTTACTTTAAAAAAATATTCATGCAATAAGCCTCAGACAGATTCGTGGGCGTACAGTCTGAGACTAATAGTCACATACACTACATTTACAGGGACAGCTATTCATTGAAATGTTCAATGTCAGGTATATAATGCGCCTAATTATATGACTACAGATTTAGTCATCTTTTCTCCTCTCCTTTTCTTTCCATTGTCTAAATGAGGAGGATTAAGATCTTGCACTCACTCTGTTGACTTTGGCTTTTTTAGGCTTTGGTCCAGCGCTGCTTTTTCTCATTGAGCTTCGACTTGCGTGAAGCTTCCTGTCTCCTGAAGCTGAACAGGAAGCTTCGCTCACATGAGATTCTGGCTGGATTCCAAACCAGAGACCTGTAGTGATGCTGATAAATGTGCTCTGTGTAAGTTTTTGACACTTCTAAATGATAAAAATACCATGATCTGTTTGCAGATATTTAAGAAACAAGTTAAGTGTACATGCTTGTTTATCTCATACACAATGCTAAAGCTAGTTATTCGTCTTTAAGAACGTCTGTCTTTGTTTTCAATGGAGTTAATTTGTTAACAAAGGTTCAGCGGTGGAACCACGCCTCACTTTGTCTCCTTAACCAATCACCTACTCCCTTAAGTGGAGTTTATTCATAAACAAATTTTGTGAGGATCACATGCTTATGATTGCTAGCAGCTGACCTGTATTATCCAATTCACAACGCACCAATCAGACGATTCCTAAGTTACCATAAATACCCTTGGTTGCGTATCACAGCTATCTTCGCTTTGAAGGATCCCCCCTTCCACCCCTATTTCTCCTCCTTTCTAGATGGGTGACACGGCGGCCCAGTGCTTAGCACTGTTGCCTCACAGCAAGAACATCCCTGGTTCCAGTCCTTACCGAACCAGCCGACGTTTCTGTGTGGAGTTTGCACAACACAGGCTCATTGTGAAAACGTAGTCCCGAGTACGTTTCTGGAGACCGCACATTACATGGTCAGGGGTACGTATGGCTGCGTTTCATTTTTTTTAAACAGCCGCTACGGGGCGGTGTGACGCCTTTTCTTCACGCGCTCGCCCGCCGACCGCCTCGTGTGGACGACTTTACCGATGCGACCGGTTTGTCCCGTTAGCTCGCCGTGTTCGTCGGCGGACTCGAGCCACAGAGAGGAGTTGACCACCAAGTAAGCAGGTAAGACAAACACAGAATCCATGTAACGAAGTAAACCAGTAAACAGCAGGGTGAGAATGCAATAAAGTCTGAAAATGTGGTAAAAATGAGACGAGGGGGTGTTGTTTTGTTTTGTTCTGGATTGCTTTTTTAAAAGCTGTTGGTTGGGTTTAGGAAAGCGGGTGGGTAAGTGGGTCAATCAATAAAATTTTGGTTGTGTTTAGGGAAGGGGGAGGGTGGGTCAGTCCGATCAGATGGTCAGTCAGTCGTTCAGTCAGCCAAAAATGGTCAGCCGACAGCGGCCTCTGGCGGGTTTACCCGAGAACGGCAGGCGCGAACGGCGCTCGCGAGAGACACTTGAGATCTCAAAAAGCGTCCGCAGCGACCTCTCGTGGACTCGCCAAAGCAAAAAGTGCTAAAAGGCGTACCTTACGGCACGTATTCCACGGCCTCCAGAAACATACTCGGGACTACGTTCTCAGAATGAGCCTGGGTTGAGTTTGCAGGTTCTCCCCGTGCTCATGTGGGTTTCCCCCGGGTTCCCTGGTTTCCTCCCACCGTCCAAAAATATGCAACCTAAGTTAATTGACTAATCCAAACACTATAGACATGCTTCTAGTAAGTAGCTATCTCCTAAGAACAATCTGTCCTTCAGCTACTCCAGCAGAGGAGTTCTCGAGATCTACCCGAGCTCACAATACCCTCTCGCCTTGCAACGGGAGGGAGCCCCGGGCTCGAGGATCTTATGAGCTCGGGGCTCTCTCCCGGGACAGCATGCCAAACTAGCTTTATTATCAATCATCAGCTAAGTGTGAACTCTTGAAACTTATTTAAGGAAGACCATCCCTCTAGCACTGTTCTTCCTGTTCTCTTTGAACCCACCCTCCTTCCCTCTATTTTCTTGCTTCCCATTCACAACCCTATAACCCTCTTCACTCCTACATGTAGGTTGAATCGGGGGGTCCAATCACTCTGCCAAAAATATCACAAGAGACAGTACCCCAACTCTGAGTCTCTGGGCATAGCAGGACACCTGATCAACCTACCCGCCTATTCACCTTCCATCCTCTTACTCCCCTCCCCTTCATCCCGCTGTTCTCTGACCATGCCTTTCATCCCTACAGTTAAGGCTAGCTACCCGCCTATTTACTGTCCATCCTGTTACTCCCCTCCCCTTCATCCCACTGTTCTCTGACCATCCCTTTCATTCCTACATCCCTACAGTAAAGGCTAACTATCCGCCTATTTACTGTCCATCCTCTTACTCCCCTCCCCTTCATCCCACTGTTCTCTGACCATCCCTTTCATCCCTACATCCCTACAGCAAAGTCTAGCTCAAAGTGTGGCGTGGTCCATGCTGGTGAATCTCTATAACCAGCCCACTGCAGTTTACCCAATTATTATCTCGACACACTGAGGATTATCTTAATCCAAGGAGACGAAGAGCACATGTAACACTGGAACAAAGGGACTGGAGAGACACAGGAGATAATTGAGGAGGAGCAGGACAAACGCTGAGTGTGGATCAGGTGAATCAGGGTGTTATTTACAGGACCAACACTGGATGACTGAAGGAGAGTGCTCTTTAAAGTGTGTGTGTGTGTGTGTGTGTGTGTGTGTGTGTCTGTGCAGGTGATCAGTAATCAGGTGAGAGTGAATAAGTGCAAGTGCATCCAGGTGAGTTGGGTGATTCCAGCTCCTGAAGCTCTAAACTGATGCTGGAGTCTTCCGCGATGTCTGGGGGCCGGCCAGTTAGGGTGAGCTCAATGGAAGTCGTCTAGGAGTGATGGATCCAGGACATCGGCTCTAGGTACCCATGATCTTTCCTCCGGGCCGTACCCTTCCCAGTCGATCAGGTATTCCAGCTGACTACCCCAGCGTCTTGAATCCATGATCTCTCGGACCATATATACAGAGTTGGGTTCTAGGGTGTCGGGAGGAGGGGGCACCGTATCAGCTCCAGGGAGTTCTGTGGTGGGAGAGAAACAAGGTTTTACTAGGGACACGTGGAACGTGGGGTGAATTCTATACCTGGGTGGAAGTTGGAACTGATACGTGACTTTGTTGATCTGCCTCAGAATCTTGAAAGGACCAATGTAGCGGGGACTTCCAGCACGGGAAACGGAGTCGCAGATCTCGGGTGAATAACCATACACGGTCTCCCAGTTGGTACTGGGGTGTGTCGGATCTTCGGGCATCTGCAAACCTCTTGTTCCGTCTCACTGTTCGCTGATCTTAGAGCGTTCGGTGGGGAATTGATCCGGATGCATCTCGACGTATAAGTTAACACGGAGCAGGAAACCGCTACACCCAGCCGCTTCAACAGAGTAACTTTGTGGAAGTGCCATGGGACTGCCTGAGGCAGAGACAGTCGCTGGAGAGGGAGCCGCTCGGAGTAGTGAAGCCCTGAGTGCATTGACCAGTTCATTGAGGGTACTCAGAGGTGAAGGTGTCTATCCATCCCGATGTCTGTTTTCAGTCGGTCCTTCTGTCACAGCACACTTAGGATTAACTTAATCCAAGGAGACGAAGAGCACATGTAACACTGGAACAAAGGGACTGGAAAGACACAGGTGACAATCGAGGAGACGCTGGAGCAGGACAAACGCTGAGTGTGGATCGGGTGAATCTCAGGGTGTGATTTACAGGACCGACACTGGATGACTGAAGGTGGAGGCTCTCTATAGTGTGTGTGTGTGTGTGTCTGTGCAGGTGCAGGTGATCAGTAATCAGGTGAGAGTGAATGAATGCAAGTGGGTCCAGGTGAGTTGGGTAATTCCAGTGACTGCCTGACTATACCCCCTCCACCAGGGGCGGCTCCTGATGCTTTAAACTAATACTGGAGACTTCCGTGACATCTGGGGGCCAATCGGTCAGGGTGGGCTCGATGGTAGTCGTCTAGGAGCGATGACTTCAGGACATCGGCTCTAAGTACCCATGATCTTTCCTTCAGGCCGTACTCCTGCCAGTTGATCAGGTATTCCAGCTGGCTACACTGTCATCGCGAGTCCATGATCTCTCGGACCATATACGCAGAGTTGGGTTCTAGGACGCCGGTAAGAGAGGGCACCATATCAGCTCCAGGGGGTTCTTTGGTGCGAGAGAAACAAGGTTTGGAGATGGAGTCGCAGATCTCGGGTGGATAACCACACATGATCTCCCAGTTGGTACTGGGGTGTGTCAGATCTTCAGGTATCTGCAAACCTCTCGTCGCATCTCACCACTCGCTGGAGTTGGATATGATATGAGAAAGGCATTCCGTGGGTAATTGACCCGGATGCATCTCTATGTACAGGTTGAGGCAGGAAACCGCTACACCCAGCCGCTTCACCAGAGTAACTTTGTGGAAGTGTCATAGGACTGTCTAAGGCAGAGACAGTCGCTGGAGGGGGAGTCACGTGGAGAAGTGAAGCCGTGAGTGCATTGACTAGTTCGGTAAGGGTGTTGTGTGTCCGGGATCCATCCTGATGTCTGTTTTCGGTCGGTCCTTCTGATACAACACACTGAGGGTTATCTTAATCCAAGGAGACGAAGAGCACATGTAACACTGGAACAAAGGGACTGGAGAAACACAGGAGACAATCAAGGAGATGCTGGAGCAGTCCCATTATTAATCTGGGGTCGCCACAGCGGAATGAACCGCCAACTTATCCAGCATATGTTTTACGCGGTGGATGCCCCTCCAGCTGCAACCCATCACTGGGAAATATATTGATTATATGTTTTTTTTATTTGAATGTTTTTATATTCTATATGCTTTTTTATGCTGGTTGCTTTTTACTTGCATTAAACTAATAACAAATAACATTTAATGTTCTACCATAGACAATTAAGACATTCATTCACTCACTTTCCTTCAGCTTAGTTCCTTCATTCATCAGGGGGTCACCACAGCGGAATGAACTGCCAAATTATCCAGCACGTGTTACACAGCAGATGCCTTTCCAGCTGCAACTCTGTATTGGGAAACACCCATACACTCTCATTTATAAACTACGCCAATTTAGTTTATTCAGTTCACCTACTGTATAGCGACTGTGTTTGGACTGTAAGGTAAACCGGAGCACCCGGAGGTAACCCACGCCAACACGGGGAGAACATGCAAACTCCACACAGAACCCTCTTGCTGTGAGGCAACAGTGCTAACCGCTGAGCCACCGTGTCATCCCCACAATAAAGACATCTACATCTTAAAATGCCTTAAAGTGAATTAAAAGATTAACCCAAAAAATCTGTCATAATTTACAAACCTTCTGTTAAACACAAAAGAAGATATTTTGAAGAATGTGGACGGCAGCAGACATAGATTTCCATGGTGTTTCCTTCTTTGGATGTCTTGTTTGAAAATATCTTGTTTTGTGTTAAACAGAAGAGAGAACTTCATGAAGGTTTAGATCTACTTGAGTGTGGGTAAACGGAGACGAACATGTCATTTCACTTGAATTGCTCATTCTTAGTTCAGCTTGCCCCACAATTGAGTTAAATGAACTGTACAGTGTTTTTCCAAGTCGATAAGAGTGCAAATACTCAAAAGAGTTCATGTCAAGGTTTCTGCCAGCACAGAAATAAACACACTATTAGATAAAGTCAGGATAGTTGCTGCACTAATTATTAATTCAAGTATTTTACTATAGTAAAAACTGTAGTATTTATTATAAAAGACAAAAGTATTTTTACATGTGGGATCCCTTTATATGCCAGTCATATATCTAAAATAAGTTATAAATCTTGACAGGCCTAATATCAAGTCATTAGAAAATATAATGCAAAAATTATAATCAGTCATCACAGAGTTTGAAATAAACTCATATTTATGCTTGAGATATCAGTGTTTGGTTGGCATTTATTGGCTTATTATTGCTTATTAAAGGTATAGTTTACCAAAAACGAAAATCCAAAAAGATTCCAAACCTTTTTT
>CAIGQQ010005031.1:53629-71129 GCA_903798035.1 Danio albolineatus
ATATAGTGCAAAAATACAGTATAATGCAAAACAGTATATAGTGCAAAAATACAGTATAATGCAAAACAGTATATAGTGCAAAAATACAGTATAATGCAAAACAGTATGTAGTGCAAAAATACAGTAAAATGCAAAACAATGTATAGTGCAAAAATACAGTATAATGCAAAACAGTATATAGTGCCAAAATACAGTAAAATGCAAAACAGTATATAGTGCAAAAATACAATATAATGCAAAACAATGTATAGTGCAATAATACAGTATAATGCAAAACAGTATATAGTGCAAAAAGCTTATAAACATGATAGTGATAATTATGATAAAGTGACAGTGTCTTAATAATATATATATGGAGGTAGTATGATTAAGACACTGTCACTTTATTAGCATGACTTGTCAAATATCGCCAAAGCAATGCAGATTGCATAAGCAATGAATAAAACCGTGATTAAGTAAATAAAAAGTGATTGCATAAAACATATATACATACATAAAGCTTAAAAGAAAACAATACACAATCAGAAACTTGATTTGAGACACAAATAAGGAAGAAAAATAGATGATTAGGACGGTCTGCAGTAGTATTTCTGGTGAGCTTTCTCTCTCTCTCTCTCTCTCTCTCTCTGACTATCCGTATGAGCGAGGCGTCTTCCTGTGCGACGGTCACACACACACACACATGTAAACAACACACTGCTTGCGTAGTGCATGACTGTAGTGCTCTACCGTGGCAAACTAAAAACTGTCGCGGTTGACGACAATACAATGTGGCCCCCACCAAGAAGATGGGGCCCTCGATTCCAGCCGGACAGCAGAGGCAGGAAGGTACGTACACAAACACACAAATTACGTTTTATTTAAACATTGCAAATGGAGCGAAACAGAACGAGATCCTCTTGTGAGGAAGTCACAGGCTGAAATGTTTCTCCATTACTGCAGAAAAGGCAGGGAGAATGTCGAGAATGTGGTTTGGGCAAGTTGCACACGCGCTTTTTCTTTTTTTTAACGTGGTGCTTTTGGATTTCGAAAAAAGCTTCTGTTGTAGTCAAAGCAGTGCTGAAAGACGAGTGGATTCATGCACATGTACTGTTGAAGTTAGAATTATTCGTCCTCCTGTGAATCTTTTCTTTAAATATTTCCCAAATGATGCTTAACAGAGCAAGGAATTTTTCACAGTATTTCCTATTACTGTATACAAAATCTGAAATCAAACGTTTGGAGCCAGGTGAGCGCAATAGTAGCCTGTAAACCTTTCTTTCTTCAGGCAGCGATTCAAAATTGGGAATTGTGTGACTTACATAATTTCTAATCTGTAAATGTCAAAAGAAGTGTGTTGCGGGGAGAGAAAACATCTCTTTTAGTTGGGAAAATGAGGCAAACTTTTAATTAACATACAAATCTTCAGGGTGACTATACCTTTCAACCTCCAAATATTGAATGTTGCATCCGAGATAGAGGGGGAAAGCATGATTACGATATACTGGGGCAGAAGTTAAATATTTTTTTTTAATCAAAACCACACATTTACTGTGGTCTACAATATAATCCTGCAGTGTCCTCTTAAATGTGTTAACATAGTGCAGAATTAATAGGCAAGTTGTATTTTTGAGGATTAATTTTATTATTGAACAACAACCATGTTCTCAATGAACCCAAAAAACTCATTAATATCAAAGCTGAATATTTTTGGATGTAGTTTTTAGTTTGTTTTTAGTTTGAGCTGTTTTAGGAGGATATCTGTGTGTGCAGGTGACTATTACTGTGCAGAATTATTAGGCAACTTAACAAAAAACAAATATATCCCCATTTCAATTATTTATTTTCACCAGTGAAACCAATATAACATCTCAACATTCACAAATATACATTTCTGACATTCAAAAACAAAACAAAAACAAATCAGTGACCAATATAGCCACCTTTCTTTGCAAGGACACTCAAAAGCCTGCCATCCATGGATTCTGTCAGTGTTTTGATCTGTTCACCATCAACATTGCGTGCAGCAGCAACCACAGCCTCCCAGACACTGTTTAGAGAGGTGTACCGTTTTTCTTGCGACCCTGTTGACTATTTTGAATGAAACGCTTGATTGTTGGATGATTACGCTTCAGAAGCTTGGCAATTTTAAGAGTGCTGCATCCCTCTGCAAGATATCTCACTATTTTTGACTTTTCGGAGCCTGTCAAGTCCTTCTTTTGACCCATTTTGCCAAAGGAAAGGAAGTTGTCTAATAATTCTGCACACCTGATATAGGGTGTTGATGTCGTTACACCACACCCCTTCTCATTACAGAGATGCACATCACCTAATATGCTTCATTGGTAGTAGGCTTTCGAGCCGGTACAGCTTGGAGTAAGACAACATGCATAAAGAGGATGATGTGGTCAAAATACTCATTTGCCTAATAATTCTGCACTCCCTGTATAATGTTTCGTCTGAAAGTCTTCTTTGTTTTATTTCGGCTAGAATAAAAACAGTTTTTAATTTTTTGATAAACATTTTAAGGTCAATATTATGAGCCCCTTTAACCTTCCTGTCGTGTTCGGGTCAGATCTGACCGATTTATAACTTAAAGCAATCTGTCACGATGTATAAAGAAAAAAGAAACAACAAGGTGAATCCAAATGTTTAATGACCAAAGGCCATAAATCAAAAGGGTGCAGGAGTTCAAACAAAATAACAATGATAAGTGTGGTAGCAGGGTGTAAATAATGTTCCAGAAGTACGTCAGAGAAGCGTCCACGAGAGTCCTGACAAAAACACTGAGACCATGAACAAACAATAAACCAAGTAAAGCACTGGCACTCGTATATAGGCGCAACAGAGTTTAGACCAGCTGGATGCTGATTAGAACAGCTGATCGGAATACGTAATATCACGTGATCACAACAAACAGCACAGAAAGAGCGCACTGCTCCGCAACCGTGACACAATCATAATTATTGTGTTTTACATCTGATTGCCTCAAGACCTTATGGTATCCTCCACACTGTGCACTTGAACATATTAAAACAACGATCACCTCTTTCATTAAATTTTGAGAGTTTTAATCAACCTTGTTACACCTGTGGTGTTCCGGGTCAAAAATGACCGCCTGATTACAATGAAGTTACCTTTCTCACCATCACAATATTCCTCAAGTCTTGTGGTAATTTCAACCCTTAAAATATATAATCAATTTAGACAAGCATTTCAATACACAGACTTTTCTTTAGAGACCCCCATATGTAAAAATCATCGTTTTCCAGCAGCCAAGCTAGATGCTACTTTTAAGCAATGGCAGGACCTGGGCATACTTACATGTAGAGATTTTTTCATTGATAATATTTTTGCCAATTTCAATGACATGATTAAAAACATTTAATATTTATTTTTATTTTTATTTTAAATTTTTTACATTTTTTTTATTTAATTTATTTTTTTATTGTTTTTGTTTTTATTGAAGTTTTTATAAACATAGTACACAAATCACATTTACTTAGAATGTTCACAATCACAAAAAACAACAAGAAAACTGATAGAAAATAATAATTGACAGATATTATGATACTAGATAAATATTAGTGACAGCTTAATTTTTTTTTAAAATAAATAAAAAGAGGGAAAAGTAAAGTAAATAAATAAACTCCAATATAAAGGCAATAACTAAAACAAAACCCCTTACAGCAATTCAAAAATCAAGTAAGTACGTTTCGATTAATGCCCAGTTCTGTTGGAAAAGGTCTGATTCCAACTGCAAATCTGCAGTCATTTTCTCAAATATATAAATCTGTTTCAGCCTCTGTGTCCATTCTGTCAAAGTGGGTTGGCGGGTCTTCATCCAGTTCACTGTGATTATCTTCCTAGCTGTTGTTAATAATACATGTAGTGCAAATAGGTGAGACTTACTGAACTGATCAGGGGGGAAGCCTTCAAGCAAAAACAATACTGGGTGCATTGGTATGTCATATCCTAAAACTTTACTAACCTCCCTTTTAACCTCCTGCCAATTTGCTTGTATTTTGGGACATTCCCAAAATATGTGAACATAGTCCCCTACTTCTCCACAATCTCTCCAGCATTGTGATAATTGTATAGAACTATCGAATTTGGCGACCACTAATGGAACCCTGAAGAACCTCATCTTCATCTTCCAGGCGAACTCCTTCCATATTTGACTGCTTATACCCTTATGACAATTTGTGCATATCTGTTCCCACATTTCATCCTCTATTAAATATATATTGTATATATTATTACTCTATTATTGTATATTATTATATAATAAGAGTTGTCAGATTTATCCTGCATTCATTTTCTATATAAATGGGCTATGTGATTTTTATTAGGCAGACCATGTTCGATAATATCTATAAAATATTTGTCTATATTTGTTGGAGGTCTTTTAATTATATCCCATTGTTTATGGTTTGTGATATAATGTCGCATTTGTAAATATCTAAAGAAATTATGAGATTTCAGCGTAAATCTGTTAGAAAAATCAAACTTTTTACAATATCTTCAGGTTCGTCACTTTATTCAGACCGAGTGCTCTGTATTTCCTCAAATGCCTGCTGAATCTGGACTGGACTTGATTTTACAGACCCCTGTACACCCCAGGGGCCTCATTTCCAAAATGTACAACTTAATTATGACATTCCGTAATGTAACTCCAGAGAAGATTAAAATGCAATGGATAGAAGAACTAGGAATTAATATTTCAGAAGGAACTTGGGATAAAGCAGTTGAAATTATAAACAAGATTTCATCATGTGTACATCTTAACCTGATTCCATTGAAAATCCTTCACCGTATTCACTACAGCAAAACCAAACTGGCTAAAATATACCCCAATATAGACGAAGCATGCGATCGTTGCAACTCATGCATGGCAGACCTAACCCATATGTTCTGGTCATGTGATAAACTGAGGCCATTTTGGTCTTCAATATTTGAGATTTTAAACTCAGCATTCAATTTAACAATTCAACCTAATCCGGTAATGGCTTTGTTTGGAGTACCAAATGAGGACATGCATATAACCAAAGAAGTAGAAAATGCCTTTGCCTTTGTAACATTAATAGCCAGAAGAAGAATTCTTATAGAGTGGAAATCACCAATGCCACCTAAACCAACCCAGGCTCATTCTGAGAACGTAGTCCTGAGTACGTTTCTGGAGGCCGCGGAATACGTCCCGTGAGATACGTCTTTTTGCACTTTTTGTTTTCGCAAATCCACAAGAGGCCACTGCGGATGCTTTTTGAGATCTCAAATGTCTCTCGCGAGTGCCGTTCACGCCTGCTGTTCTCGTGTAAACCCACCAGAGGCCGCTGTCGGCTGACTGTTTGGCTGGCTGACTGACTGACTGACCATTCAATCTACTGACCCACCCTCCCCCTTCCCTAAACCCAACCAACAACTTTCAAAAAAGCAATCCAGAATAAAACAAAAGGCTTCGTCTCATTTTTACCACATTTCCAGACTTTACCACATTCTCACCCTGTTATTTACTGCTTTATTTCATTATTTGGATTCTGTTTTTGTCTTACCTGCTTTCTGAAAGCACTCCTCACCACACTCGAACCCCGTCATCTTGGTCAACTCCTCTCTGCATCTTGAGTCCGCCGACGAACGCAGCGAGCTAACGGGACAAACTGGTTGCAGCGGGAAAGTCGTCCACACGAGGCGAACGGTCGGCTGGTAAGCACGAAAAGAAACGGCGTCACACCACCCCGTAGCGTTCGTTTAAAAAATTGAAATGCAGCCATACGTACCTCTGACCACGTAATGTGCGGTCTACAGAAACGTTCGTTGCAACTATTACAACACAGGCTCATTGTGAAAACGTAGTCCCACGAACGTTTCTGGAGACATTACGTGGTCAGAGGTACGTATGGCTGCGCTTAATTTTTTTAAACGAACGCTACGGGGCGGTGTGACGCAGTTACTTTTCGCGCTTACCAGCTTACTGCTCGCCTAGTGTGGACGACTATCCCGCTACAACCAGTTTGTTCTGTTAGCTCGCCGTGTTTGTCGGTGTACTCAAGACGCAGAGAGGAGTTGACCATGATGACGGGGTTCGAGTCTGGTGAGGAGTGCTTTCAGAAAGACAAAAACAGAATCCAGATAATGAAATAAAGCAGTAAATAACAGGGTGAGAGTGTGGTGAAGTCTGAAAATGTGGTAAAAATGAGACGAGGGCTTTTCTTTTATTCTAGATTGCTTTTTTGAAAGTTGTTGGTTGGGTTTAGGGAAGTGTGTGGGTGGGTCAATCGATAAAATTTTGGTTGGGTTTAGGGAAGGGGAAGGGTGGGTCAGTCAATTGGATGGTCAGTCAGTCATTCAGTCAGTCATTCAGTCAGCCGACAGCGGCCTCTGGTGGGTTTATGCGAGAACAGCAGGCGTGAACGGCACTCGCGAGAGACATTTGAGATCTCAAAAAGCATCCGCAGCGGCCTCTCGTGGATTTGCGAAAACAAAAAGTGCAAAAAGACGCACCTCACGGGACGAATTCCGCAGCCTCCAGAAATGTAGTCAGGACCACGTTGTCAGAATGAGCTTGGGTTGCACTATTATGTGCTGTCATCATAGCGAAGATAAAAGAAATCAATTATTAGAAATTATGTTATGGCCTAAAATTTGGGAATTACCTCATAAATACTTAATAACAAATAAAGTAAAAGAAATTTCTTTCAAACTTATTTATAAATACTACCCCAGTAATTACTTTCTTGCAAGCAGGTTTAATTGTGAAATTGATACATGCTGTACATTTTGTAGCCTACATACAGAAACATATTATCATCTGTTTTGGAGTTGCCCATATGTAGTTAATTTTTGGTTGGGTTTTTGCTCTTTTATTAGAATAAACCTTATGCCCAGTTTTCAACTTCGTTTTAAAAATGTTTTATTTGGTTTTCTTACATTCAACAGATCATTACACAAAGAGTACTTTTTGATCAACTTATTACTTCTGTTGGCAAAGTTTAGCATACACAAAAGCAAGTTCAGTGATCGCAAGCCATTATTTATTATTTTGAAGTCAGAGTTTAAGCTTTATATAAAAACTATCTGTAATCTGAGAAATAAGAAAGCTGTTAAATGTATTAATGTATGCAAACATTTGCATGTTTTTATTTTTAAAAAAAAATTTTTTTCCTTTTGTCTTTTTTTCCTTGAATGTTGTTATCCCCTGGCTCTTGTCTAATTGTTGTTATTTCTAAATTGTTCAATAAAAAAAAAAAAAAAAAAAAAAGTTATTAGAAATTATCTATAAAAACTGTTATACTTAAAAATGTGTTTAGGAATCGGGCGAAAAATATACTAATAATTCAGGAGGGCTGCTAATTCTGACTTTAAATGTATGTGTGTGTTACTGTATGTTCAGATGTTGGCAGGTTGGAATGTGATATACAGTGGCTCTGATGGGGGAAGGCCCACACTCGCTTCTCTTCATTTGTTTTCTCTGCACATTCAGCATGGACAGCTGTACCGTGTCAAGCGGGGCTACTTGAGCGCTGATTTGTGAGCTGCTTTTCTGTAGGTTTAAAAGCTCCTCTGGATTTTGTTAAACATCCTCGGTATTGTAAACTGACAGCTTCTTAACTGGTTGTGCTTGTAGGCTCTGATGTTTATCGTGCAAAACTGACCTGGATTTGACCCACACTGTTCATTTATTCATTCATTTGTTTTCCTTCGGCTTGGTCCCTTATTTATAAGGGGTCGCCACAGCGGAATGAACCACCAACAATTCCTGCGTATGTTTTACGCAACGGCCACAATCCAGTACTGGGAAACACCAATAGGCAAGGCAAGGCAAGGCAAGTTTATTTATATAGCACATTTCATACACAGTGGCAATTCAAAGTGCTTTACATAAATAGGAATAAAATTGAAGTATAAGAAAATAAAAACAAATAATAAAAAACAGATAAAAACAGATTAAAATGAGTTAAAACAAGTTATAAAAGAATTAAAAGAAAAGAAAGACACAATAGTGCGATCTGTCGGACGTAGCACAGTGCTCATTCAGTAAAGGCACAGCTAAACAGATGTGTTTTCAGTCTTGATTTAAATGTGCCTAATGTTGGAGCACATCTGATCATTTCTGGAAGCTGATTCCAGCAGCGAGGGGCGTAATAGCTGAAAGCAGATTCACCCTGCTTTGACTGAACTCTTGGAATTTCTAGTTTATGTGATCCTAAAGATCTAAGTGATCTGGTAGGCTTGTATTCAGTGAGCATATCTGTAATATATTGGGGTCCTAGGCCATTTAGTGATTTATAGACAAGTAATAATACTTTAAAATCTATTCTGAATGTAACTGGGAGCCAGTGTAGAGACCTGAGGACAGGTGTGATGTGCTCTGATTTTCTGCTTCTGGTCAGAATCCTGGCCGCAGCGTTCTGGATGAGCTGCAACTGTCTGACTGTCTTTTTGGGAAGTCCAGTGAGGAGCCCATTACAGTAATCCACCCTGCTGCTGATAAAAGCATGAACAAGTTTCTCTAAGTCTTCACAGGACACAAAGCATCTAATTCTTGCAATGTTTTTGAGATGATAGTATGCTGATTTAGTTACTGCTTTGACATGACTGTTGAAACTCAGATCTGACTCCAGAGTCACACCAAGATTCTTGACCTTATTTTTTGTTGTATGACCCTTAGAGCCGAGGTATGCATTCACCTTGAGAACCTCATCTCTGTTCCCAAATGCAATGACTTCAGTTTTCTCTTTATTTAACTGAAGGAAGTTTTGGCACATCCAATTGTTAATTTCATCAATGCATTGGCAGAGGGTGTCAATGGGGCTGTAGTCATTAGGCAGTAAGGCTATGTAAATCTGAGTGTCATCAGCATAGCTGTGGTAGGAGATTTGGTTCTTTTTCAATACACACTCATTCACACACACTCATACACTACGGCCAATTTAGTTCATCCAATTCGCGCTTATGTGTTTGGATTGTGGGGGAAACCGGAGCACCCGGAGGAAACCCACGCCAACACATGGAGAACATGCAAACTCCACACAGAAATGCCAACTGACCCTGCCAGGACACGAACCAGCGACCTTCTTGCTTTGAGGCGACAGTGCTTACCACTGAGCCACCACATCGCCACCTTAATGTCTTTTATAATTTTATTCAAACGTAATGCATCCTCTAAAAACTCGCTTTCAAAAGTTCACACTTAGCTGATGATTGATTATAAAGCTTGTTTGGCATGCTGTCCCGGGAGAGAGCCCTGAGCTCATTAGATCCTCAAGCCCGGGGCTCCCTCCCATTTGCAAGGCGAGAGGAGAGTTTGAGCTCAGGTAGATCTCGAGAACTCCCCTGCGAGTAGCTAATGAACAGATAGTGATCGCTATGAAAAGATAACCACTTACTAGGAGCATGTCTATGGAACCGATTTGGATTAGTCAATTAACTTAAGTTGCATGTTTTTGGACGGTGGGAGCAATTGGGGAACCCGGGGGAAACCCACGTGAGCACGGGGAGAACGTGTGAACTCCACACAGAAACATCAGCTGGCTTGGTAAGGACTAGAACCAGTGATGTTCTTGCTGTGAGGCAACAGTGCTAACCACTGGGCCACCGTGCCACCCATCTAGGAAAGGAGGAGGAGTAGGGGTGGAAGGGGGGATTCTTCAAAACAAAGATGGCTGTGATATGGAACTTAGGGTATATAGGGCTTAGGATTTTAACTGACTAAATGAGCCAAATGTATTGTCAACATATAAGTCTCTTATATGTACGTCAGTTGGCATTTCTGTGTGGAGTTTGCATGTTCTGCGTGGGTGTCCTCCGGGTGCTCCGGTTTCCCCCACAAGTCCAAAGACATGTGGTAGGTGAATTGGGTTGGCTAAAATTGTGCGTAGGGTATGAGTGTGAAGGATTGGTATGGATGTTTCCCAGAGATTGGTTGCGGCTGGAAGGGCATTCGCTGCGTGAGACAAATGCTGGATAAGTTGGCGGTTCATTCCGCTGTGGCGACCCTGGATTAATAAAGGGACTAAGCCAACAAGAAAATGAATGAATGAATAGGTGTGATGTTGGACAATAAACTAAAGTGGGATGTTTGGACTGATTGTGTAAGGAAAAAGCTCCAACAGAGAATGTACTTCTTTAAGACATTATTGTCTTTTAATGTTGACAATTCTTTGTTGATCATGTTTCATAGCAGTTTTATTGAAAGCATTGCAACATTTTGTGTAATCTGCTGGTATGGAAATGCTTATGAGGCCCAGAAGAGATCACTGGGGAAAGTGGTAACAACAGCCAGTAATGCTGAGTTCAGACTGCATGATTTTCAGAGTAGTCGTGTCACAGATGTTTTCACACTGCATGACTATCTGGGCTAGTGTTCTGTCGCTGCTTTGTTTACACTGCAAGATGGATCGGCGACAGGGAGTTTCACACTGCATGACTTCAAAATAGGAAGAATCGCCGACAACTTTGTCCAAACTACACACACCCAAAAACACGCAGTATATCTTTTGTTATTAATTACATAACAAAAAAGAAGCCTTTAATGGGGTAGATAATATGCATATTTGCTAACCTGGCTTTAAAGGGAATTAGCAATTTCTCCTCAACTTTTTTATTTTTTGACCGGGTTGGGTTGTGATATTGCTCACATGACAAACAGACACGGGGGCTCCTGACAAATTTACACTCATTTTCCCTCCATTTCTTGTGTCTGAATAAACTGAAAATGAGCTTTTATCTTCTCCCTCAACCTCCCGCTGGCCTGCAGGTATCCACACTAGTGGATGCTGCTCTCTCATTGGCTGTAGGCGATCGCTGATGTTATTTTCAGTCAGAACACATTTCACACGGCATGATTTGAATCACTGACAGCTCCAGATATCTGACATCTCCCGGGCATCGGCGACTCATCGGCGATTCTCTCAGATCGCGTCTTTGATAGTTCATATTGTGTGATTGTCACTCGCGTGCACGAGCACCGATTTGCCTGTGATTTCAGGCATTTGTCGGCGATTTCTCAAAACCTGTCGGCGAGTCAAAATCGGGGCTGAAATCTTGCAGTCTGAACTCGGCATAAGTTGTTGGGAATAAAACTTAAGAGTATTGATAGTATATACAAAGAAAGAGTACTAAATAAGGCTATCATGATTGTCAATGATGAAAGACACCTTCCAATTGTTACCATCAGGTCGTCAATATTGTGTTCCCAGGTGTGTAGGAAATGGGAAAAAAATGATAATTTATACCCCAAGCAATTAAGTTTTGAAATTCCTCCTCCCTCAGTTGATGGCTAGTAGATTGGATATTTATTTAAAGTAGGTGCTCCATGTTCTTACATGATTTATTTATGTACATATACATGCTAAATGTGAAATGCCAAAAGTCTCGGTGAGTGTATGCTGCAAATGAAATTTCCCTACGGTGACAAATACAGTTAACTAACGAACTAACTAACTAATTAACTAACTAACTAACTAAAACCACTTTGCTTGTCTGATGATGTCACCAAGACCTTTATTTCAGCCCTTATAGTCGAACTTTTTATATTCTGATGAATAAAGTGCAATTCAAAACTTCAATTTCAAGATACAGATCCTTTCTATTCAGCTTTACAGAAAGAAGCCATGGTTCCACATATGGAAAGAACCTATATAAACATAAATGTTTTAATATAGGTGTTTAACACATGTGACAAATATAAAATTGGTTATTTTCCTTTATTTTATGTACATATAAATGTCATTCATTCATTTTCTTTTCGGCTTAGTCCATTTATTAATCCGGGGTCGCCACAGCGGAATGAACCGCCAACTTATCCAGCAAGTTTTACACAGTGGATGCCCTTCCAGCCGCAA
Organism: Danio albolineatus; assembly: GCA_903798035.1. Lineage (NCBI taxonomy): Eukaryota > Metazoa > Chordata > Actinopteri > Cypriniformes > Danionidae > Danio > Danio albolineatus. The sequence goes on from CAIGQQ010005031.1 coordinate 65,452, forward strand.
CCGATTCTGGGAAACATCCATACACACTCATACACGGACAATTTAGCCTACCCAATTCACCTGTACCGCATGTCTTTGGACTGTGGGGGAAACCGGAGCACCCGGAGGAAACCCACGCAAACGCAGGTAGAACATGCAAACTCCACACAGAAACGGCAACTAACCCAGCCGAGACTCGAACCAGCAACCTTCTTGCTGTGAGGCGACAGCACTACCTACTGCGCCACTGCGTCACCGCATATATATGTACTTATGGGAAAACTGCCAACTTTATACACGGAGGAAACCCATGCCAACACGGGGAGAACATGCAAACTCCACACAGAAATGCCAACTGACTGAGCTGGGACTCAAACCAGCGTCCATCTTGCTGTGAAGCAACAGTGCAACCCACTGCACCACAATGCCACCTATTAATGAACATTAGTTAATGAAAATAAAGTCGGCTTCATACTTGTAAGTACATGACCTAATGGACCGTTATTTAAAATTGCTACCCTGTTTGAATAACATAAATTGTCCATATTGCAAGGTCGAAAACATTTTTGCATGTTTGCAATGTAATCTGACCACTCTGTCCTTTCTCTTTCTCTGTCCTCCTGTTTAATTCTGCACTCTGACCCTCTGCTTTCACTGATTCAGCCCTTTCTCTTACCTCTTTTGCTTGTGACATGCTGGCATTACTCACACAAACACGTACACAGCAGAGCGAAAGGTGGCAGCAGGTCACCGCCATGACCCTGATTATCTTTTGAGTGCAGAAAACCACATTATTTTCACCCCTTCCTCCCACGTGACAATTTAAAACACATCCATATTTATTTGTGTCACAGTATTGCTGAAGTTAAGCGTCATGCGCTGAAAAAAATTGATTCATTAAATTTACAAAGGTTTTTTAAGGCAAGGCAGGGCAAGTTTATGTATATAGCACATTTCATACACAATGGTTATTCCAAGTGCTTTACATAAACAGTAATAAAAGAGTATAAAAGTATAAGAAAATAAAAACAACAATTAATAAAAATGATTAAAAACATTAAAATGTGTTAAACAGGTTTTAAAGGAATGAAAAAGAAAGAAAGACACAATAGTGCGATCTGTCGGACGTAGCACAGCGCTCATTCAGTAAAGGCACAGCTAAACAGATGTGTTTTCAGTCTTGATTTAAATGTTGGAGCACATCTGATCATTTCTGCAAGATGATTCCAGCAGTGGGGGGCGCTGTTAGTAGCTCAAGGCCGATTGACCCTGCTTTGACTGAACTCTTGGAATTTCTAGTTTATATGATCCTAAATATGGCGCCACAGTGGCGTAGTGGGTAGCATGTTCGCCTCACAGCAAGAAGGTCGCTGGTTCGAGCCCCGTCTGGGTCAGTTGGCATTTCTGTGTGGAGTTTGCATGTTCTCCCCGTGTTTCCCGGGTTTCCTCCAGGTGCTCTGGTTTCCAGTCCAAAGACATGCACTAAAGGTGAACTGGGTAGGCTAAATTGTCCGTAGTGTGAATGACTGTGTCTAGATGTTTCCCATAGATGGGTTGCAGCTGGAATGGCATCTGCTGCGTAAAACGTGCTGGATAAGTTGCCGGTTCTGGTGACCCCAGATTAATAAAGGGACTAAGCCGAAAAGAAAATGAATGAATGAATGAATGATCCTAAAGATCTGAGTGATCTGTTAGGCTTGTATTCAGTGAGCATGTCTGTAATGTATTGGGGTCCTAGGCCATTTAGTGATTTATAGACACGTAGTAATAGCTTAAAATCTATTCTGAATGTAACTGGGAGCCAGTGTAGAGACCTGAGGACAGGTGTGCTGTGCTCTGACTTTCTGGTTCTGGTCAGAATCCTGGCCGCAGCGTTCAAGATGAGCTACAACTGTCTGACTGTCTTTTTGAGAAGACCAGTGAGTAGTCCTTTACAGTAATCCACCCTGCTGCTGATAAAAGCATGAACAAATTTCTCTAATGCTATGTTCACACCAGACGCAGCAAGCGCGGATAAATCGTGCTATTCGTGTGTAAATAGACGTGTGAACATTTTGAGTTTACTCGCTTCATTCGTGCGTCAAATTCACTTCATAACAGACGCGGATTCACGTGATGGGCAGGGCTTCTGTCTATGGCCTGGTGATTCTTGCTTCATTGCTAAATGGCTAACAGGGGTTTTATAGAGAGAATAACTGTGTTTATGTGCTTTATGAAGGCTGAAAAACAGCATTGATTCGTTTGGGGCCGTGTCTGAGTCCACTAGATCCTTTTCAGAGCTTCATTAATATGCATGAACTACATATACAGGAAGACGTGTTTACCTGTGACAATTTTCAAACGGCAGAGAGACGCTACGTTTTGTCGTTAGCCGACACGATTGGTTCGTCGGTGTTGCGTTGATAAATGTGGCGCAACAAAGTTTTTGTTTCCATTTCCCCGAGATGAGAGTAAAGCTCGCATGTGGACCCAAGCAGTTGGAATACAGTGGTGTATTACCATGCGTCAATAATACGTTTGCAGAGAACATGTCACCTGATCGGTAAGTAGGCGTTTAGTGGTGTTTGTTTGTTTATGAAGATGGCAAAGTTAGTTGGTTTCGTCAGCAGTGTTCATTCAGTGTTTAAAGACAGACCTTAGTCAGATGATTAGAACTGTTGCTGAGTTTACAGCATGTTAATATCACTACAGTATTATAGACTGAAAGATCCGTGTAAAGTGTAAACATCTTAATCAAACGATTACTGTCGTGTAGATTTTTTGCCGCATTTAGTGACAGAATAGTATACACGCACAGGGCTTTCTGATGCTACCTACCGAGTGCATCTAGTTACTGAGAAATGCGGAGGATTTATTTTCCTGATATATGCCGTGCGTTTCAAATACTCCATTAAATCTGCACTCCTTCAGCAGTTACTAACATTTAATATCTGGTTTGTCACGGGGGACACGCAGGAAATGATTCTTGCTTCATTGCTAAATGGCTAACAGGGGTTTTATAGAGAGAATAACTGTGTTTATGTGCTTTATGAAGGCTGAAAAACAGCATTGATTCGTTTGGGGCCGTGTCTGAGTCCACTAGATCCTTTCAGAGGTGCACCCAGCTCTGTGAGCTCATAAACTCCTCCAGAAACTGAACCTGGATGATGGAGGCTTTCAGCGGTGCTTCTGATTGAGCCGAGCCCAGTTTGAAGAACTGTTGTCGGCGGAAAGATTTTCCCCCGGGAGACCAACAACAGGCGATACGTCATAATCACACCCCCACAAGAGCAAGCTCCTGATTGGGTAATGCGGCACGAATGTCTGCTGAAGTTCATATTTTCCAACTTGGGCGTTTCGCGTGAAACACATGATATGCGCGTCAGTCATGCAAAACCCTCAACTCGCGCCGCTTCATTCACGCGAATCGCATCATTCGTGCCACAGGATGTATTCGCATCTTTGCATTGACTTAACATGGAAATCACTTGCACGTGACGATTCTACCGTGTCTGGTGTGAATGTAGCATAAGTCCTCACTGGAAACAAAGCTCCTTATTCTTGCAATGTTCTTGAGATGATAGTATGCTGGTTTAGTTACTGCTTTTAAGGTAAGTGGTTGCAAACAATTGACATGGGCTGAAATTAAACAAACCAATTAGATTTAGTAATGTTCAACAGCCCATATAAATTGTTTCAGCCCAATCCCAATTTGTACCCATACCACTTTAAAATGTACCGTTATCATGTGTCATCGCGATCTCTTGCTTCATATGAGATCAGACGATCACGACTGCTGGAGTTATTCCAGTTGTGTTTTTGTTTGGTGTTTATCTTCAGGAAATCACTGAAGGCGTATATTATGTTATCATAACGATCTAATTTGGCAATAAGATCGTAACTGTACTGTGTATTTACACAGTGGCCATATTTATCTGTGTAAACACACGAAAACAACATTAACATTATAGCAGACACTGTAAAAAGCTCATTCCCAGACACTAGACATTACTGACAGGGTATTCGAGAGTCATCGTGTGTCAGAATGTTGTGGGACTGCTGTACTGGAGTTATGATTATGGATTATAGATTGCGTAATTTAGCGTTTTTTTTGTCTTGTTTTTTTTAAAGCATGACGGAGAAACACGAGCGCGGTTATGAATGAATTCAAACATCTGCTTGTTTAAGGTGAAAAATCATAATAATGACAAACAATACTAATTTGTGGATTTCCTGACTTCCGTGTGCAGCCATGCTGCTGTTGTAGCTGGTGTATTCTGGGAAATTATCTTACGCCTTGGCTTCGATTGTGGTCCTGGAAAATCTCTGTTTCAAGGGGTATTTAGCCCTACGCCTTCAAGCTAAAGTGAATTGGGACACCTCTACCCCTTCACCTGAACGCACAAAATGAGTGGTAGAGGTAAGGGGAAAAGCATAGGGGTAGAATTGGGACCTTGCCCAAATGTCCCTACAAGTATAGCAGTACCTGTAACCTTTGACCTTGCACAAAAAAAAAATTCACAGGATTTACTGCATTTTTTTAAGGTAAGTCGTTGCAAACAAGGGTGACACAGTGGCTCAGTGGTTAGCACTGTCACCTCACAGCAAGAAGATCACTGGTTCAAGTTCAAATGTTCTGTCGATTTTACCTGCCTTGTACCTTTACCTACCTCCCATTCAAAATTTAGGTAGCATGTTTTGATGACACGATATGCCACCCATCAGATTTTGCTACTAGTGTGAATTTTAGTGTGTAGTGTGATATTCATTAATTTTGTTGTCGGCTTAGTCCCTTTATTAATCTGGGGTTGCCACAGCGTAATGAACCGCCAACTTATCCAGCATATGTTTTACGCAGCGGATGCCCTTCCGGCTGAAACCCATCACTGGGAATCACCCATGCACACTCATTCACACACATACACTATGGGCAATTTAGCTTACCCAATTCACATCTACTCACTTAAAACAGTTGGGTTAATTGGCACCGACATTCTGTTGGGTTATTGTAACCCAATCCATTGGGTTGTTAAGGTTAACCCAACAATTTGGGTTACAAAAATAATTAATTTGTTGGGTTATTTTGACAACTGACCTAGCTGAGGCTCAAATCAAATCAAGCGATCTTCTTGCTGTGAGGTGATTGTGCTACAAACTGCGCCACCTTACTACACCAGTAGTATGATATGAAGCTGTAATATCACCTTAATCCCTAACCCCAACCCAATAACCATTCAAATACAGTGTTGGTAGCACAATCTGATGGGTAGGATAAAATGTCAGCACACCGGCACACAGATATCATATATAACACATTAAAAATGACTCTTTCTCTGGCGTTTTAACTCTGAGCTCTGGTTAATAATTTTTCAGGCGCTGCATAGTTTGACGTAAGATATTTTGTATGCAATTGAGCTGGATCTTTGATGTCCGTCTTTGGTCCTCTTTGGTTTTTACGTTTGGTCACTGAAAGGAAAAAGCTTCAGGGTCCAAGGGCAAAGATCTCCCTCCGTGCTCTCTGTGGGATTGTAAACGACCTATTTACATTCTAACTATCCCACATAAACTGCTGTCTAAGCATGTTTGGGCCTAGCTGGGGATTATTGATACCACAAGGTGTTTTCGGTGCTCCGAAGATCATTTATATTCAAAACAGCAGAATGAAATCGAAAACTGATGAGCTCAGGGGAAGTTATTTAAGAAGACAACAGGAAATGCAG
>CAIGQQ010005031.1:76129-78579 GCA_903798035.1 Danio albolineatus
GAAACAGACGGGCTGGGCAAGCCGACTATATCTGCGGGATTTATGCTGCTTTCCTTTATTATTGTTATATTATTTCTCGCTCGTTACTATTCTGTCTGAAACAAACCTCAAAGAGGGACTATTAATGACATCCTTGCTCCGTCTCTGTGGTTTGTAGAGCCACACATACAACTTTGTCCTCCTGGATACACAAGATAACACGACAGAAACATTTACTACAACAATAATACACCCGTTTGTGGATTCTTCGACTGTTCAGGATGATTTTTGCCAATTCTGGACACACCTTGAGGACGTCGCATAACCGTAAGCAGGTAAAAAATACGTATTTTGTTTCTAATGGTGGCCTTTAAAGTGTTAAGCTGCGCTGAGGTGTTTGTTTTGCACTTTTAGTGATACTATAAATGTGAATTCGTGTATAATAATGATATATAGAGTAAATTATAGGACTTGTGATTATTTATGAACGACTAAAAAGCAGCACTTTCAGTCCATTAAACTAATCCATGAAGAATAGCTGTCATTTCGTCCTCTTCCAATCAAACGCTCTCCTCCGATGGGTGTGTGTGTTTTGTTAGTGTTTAATGTCATTGTGTTTCAGCACCGGCTCTCATTCACAATTTTATCACACCTTTCCCCCCCACCCTCTTCTGCTCCTCCCAATCAAACCCGTCCCACGAGTTTAAAAATAGGCCTGTATTTGATCAAGTTTTTACGTGTCTCATGCACGTCACTGCATTTGGGCAAATATACATCCCCTGCTCTGCCTGCATGTCTGCGCTGATGGAGTGTTGGGTTTCAGTGGTTAATCTGCTTTACCAGCAGGCAGTGATGGTCAAAAGTCACTGTGCTGAATTTATGCATCCTCAGTCTAATTAAAGCCTCCTCTAATCTCAGAGCTTGCATGTTTATTAATTTTTTTTTAGATGCATTTTCTGTCTTTGAGGTTAAGTTGGTTTTATATTTGACCGCTTGTGACACAGTCCTTATATTATACTTTAAAACAGACTTCAAAACAACATCAGCACTGTTTAATTGACTGCAAACAATGTTGTACTTTGATAGTCGTTGGCTGATAGTATGATTTCCCTATTTAGAAATGGCAAAGAATACTTTTCTCAAATTATATTATTAAGGATCAATCCGAATGTGCAAATATAAAATCAATATTAAAGCCTCCTCTTATCTCAGAGCATGCATGTTTATTTTTTTACATGCATTACCTGTCTTTGATTTGGTTTTCTATTTACACATTCATTCAGTGACAACTTGTGACACGGTCCTTATATTGTTTACCATGCTACTTTGTATATTCAGTCTGAAATCTCCAAATGACTTCAAAACAACATTAGCACTATTTAATTGAGTGTGAACAATGTTGTACACTCTCAGAAATAAAGGTACAGGAGCTTTCACTGGGGCAGTACCTTTTCAAAAGATACATATTTGTACCCAAAGAGTCCAAAGAGTCCAAAGTGGGGCGCCACGGTGGCGTAGTGAGTAGCACGTTCGCCTCACAGCAAGAAGGTCGCTGGTTCGATCCCCGGCTAGGCCAGTTGGCATTTCTGTGTGGAGTTTGCATGTTCTCCCCGTGGTTGCGTGGGTTTCCTCCGGGTGCTCCGGTTTCCCCCACAGTCCAAAGACATGCGGTACAGGTGAATTGGGTAAGCTAAATTGTCCGTAGTGTATGTGTGTGAATGAGAATGTATGAATGTGTTTCCCAGAGATGGGTTGTGGCTGGAAGGGCATCCGCTGCGTAAAACAAATGCTGGATAAGTTGGCGGTTCATTCCGTTGTGGCGACCCCGGATTAATAAAGGGACTAAGCCGAAAAGAAAATGAATGAATGAATGAATGAGTCCAAAGTGGTACCTTAAAGGTGCATATTAGTGCCTGAATATACCTAAAATGTACCTTTGAGGTACCATTATGGACCATTCAGGTACAAATATGTACCTTTTGAAAAAGTACTGCCCCAGTGACAGCTCCTGTACCTTTATTTCTGAGAGTGCACTTTGATAGTCATTGGCTGATAATATGATTTCCCTGTTTAGAAATAGCAAAGAATACTTTTCTAAAATTATATTATTAAGGAGAAATCTGGATTTGCGAATATAAAACCAACTTTACCTCAATATTAAAGCCTTCTCTTATCTCAGAGCATGCATGTTTATTTTTTTTACATGCATTATCTGTCGTTGATTGAGTTTAAGTTGGTTTTATATTCACACATTCATTCAGTAACAACTTGTGACAAGGTCCTTATATTATACTTTAAATATTCAGTCTGAAATCTCATGTATGAATGACTTCAAAACAACATTAGCACTATTTAATTGACAACAAGCAATGTTACTTTCATAGTCGTTGGCTGATAGTATGATTTCTCTATTTAGAAATAGCAAAGAATACTTTTCTCAAGTTAAATTATTAAGAAGCAATCCGAATGTG
>CAIGQQ010005031.1:83230-115256 GCA_903798035.1 Danio albolineatus
ACCCCCCCCCCCCACCCCCACCCATCCACTTCTACTTTCCCTCCTTTCAGATGGGCAACACGGTGGCCCAGTGACTATCAGGTGGCATTTCTGTGCGGAGTTTTCGCTTGTTCTCCCCGTGCTCGCGTGGGTTTTCCCCGGGCTCTCCGGTTTCCTCCCACGGTCCAAATAACAAGCACTAAGTTACTTGAAAGCACAATTGATATTATAGCCAAGCTCTTAACGAATACACCTTTCCTCAGTTCACCACTAGCTGGAAATAAGCCGAGGGGGAGTTCATCGAGATCTACCTGAGCTCAGACTCTCCTCTCGCCCTGCAAACGGGAGGGAGCCCAGGGCTCGAGGATCTTATGAGCTCAGGGCTCTCTCCCGGGACAGCATGCCAAACAAGCTTTATTATCAATCATCAGCTAAGTGTGAACTCTTGAAATAAAGTAAATTGGCTGTAGTGTTTGAATGCGTGTATGGATGAGTGTATACAGGTGTATCTCAGTACTGGGTTTTGGCTGGAAGGGCATCCGCTGTGTAAAACATATGCTGGAATTGGCGGTTCATTCCGCTGTGGTGACCTCTGAAATTGAGACTAATCCAAAAGAAAATGAATGAATGAATGTATTCTGGTTGTCGAAATTAAAATGTTGAGATTAGTTGACTTTATAAAAGTAAAGTGTTCCAGACTCGTTGAATTGACAAGGAAATTCCAAAGAAAGTGATTTAATATCATTGCTTCAGTGAATTTTGCTTTTGGGCTGCACTATTTTGGGGAAATATGCAGTGTTATTGTTGATTATGATATTTCGTACGATAAAAGTAGCTGGCAAAATTATATTCTGATAGAAATTTAAATAAAACATGTATTTATGTAATGATCATACTAAAATAAACGGGTAATACTATTTTTCTGAGCTAATTAAATCTAAAAAATTTAAAAAAATCAATGTCAAGGTGCAAACACTAATGGCCCGTTTCCACTGAGTGGTACAGTACGGTACGGTACGGGTCGGTACGGGTCACCTTTATGAGGCTTGAGTTTCCACTGCAAAAGGGTACTCTTTTGATGGGCGTGGTGTACGACAGAAAGTTTGTCGACGTCATTTTCCCTCGAGGACATGTCTACAGTAAAGCTTTATGGGTCGTTCAAAAATCATACGAGAAGCCCTTCTCACAAAACAGATGCTTTATTATACACATAAACACTGCTGTATAAATGTTCATTACTGACTGAACATGATCTGATTATAACTGCAGATCATTGATGCGAAATAGCCTACGGTCCGCGATTATATCAAATAAATAAATAAATGCAGCATATATGAACACACAGCCCGTACACAGTCTCCGATGTTACCAAATTACAGAAAAACTAGAAACAGCAGACATTTATGCCTCATTTAGGTTCAAAAACAAAACGAAATAGAGCCCCGTCTGTGCAAACCTCTCATCTGTGTCTTTAAATCTTCACCAGTACATGCAGCCTCTCCGTCATTATTCTCTCGTTAGAGAGTAACTCCGTCATTCCCAGTTGATAATAATCCAGGTTAAGATCTTTGTTATTTTAAATATTGACGCGCACGCGATCGCAAGCGACAAAGCGAAAGCACTCGCGCTCGCGCTGATGGGCTCGTAACCCATAACAATCTGCTCTTCTCTCAGCTCTGTGGCCGTTCAAGACGACGACAATGTTTGTTTAAGCTCGGGTCGACCATGGCTCGTTATTATATGCTGATATTATTTCGGACCATTGTCTCTCGGCTGTGTATTAAACATGGCGGGTCTTTTGTTTTCATTCTGCTTGTTGCGTGAGCAAATGACGTCACTCTGTAAGCCAATGGCGTTCAGCTGCGCGTGTAGCTCCGCCTTACGGCTCGCTTTCTGGGTTTGGTACCCTTTCGAAAGGGTGACCAAAAAGGGGTACGGTACGGTTCGGTTCGGTACGCTTTTAGACAGTGGAAACGGCCTTAAAAGCGTACCGAACCGTACCGTACCGTACCGTACCACTCAGTGGAAACGGGCCATAAAAGAGTAGTCCACTACAATATCATATGTTAAACTTAAGTTGATGTGTAATGTAGCTGTGTAAACATAAACAACATCTCCAAATGTAAGACGCTCAAAGTGCAAAGGGAGACATTGGCTGCATCCGAAACTGCCTACTACTTAGTAGGTAATGCATTTGAATTTAAACGTACTCCTCGGCCGTTAGAAAATTACGTTCTATACAGTAAGAATGTGAGAAGTATGAATGGAATTTGGACGTACTACATCCGCCATTTTGTCATGGTCACGTGACCTACCCGCATCTGTTTCGTCGCCTCACTCCCATTCATGAATTCTCTCTCAGTGCATCATGGGATAGCGCAGCGTGCATGGGATGCGCACTTCATAATCTCGCCGGAAGTAGTAAGTCATCCAGGTACGCCTCGCATACTGATTTTCGAATTCTATGAATTCTGACTTACTACTCAGCTTGCATACTGTTTTTAGCGTACTGTATAGTATGGAAGTATGTGGTTTCGAACGCAGCTATTGGCTTTTACAAAGTTAGCTTAACAAAGACTACAGAGAGCGAAGTTTGGGGACTACAAAAAATACATCCGGGTTGATGATGTCATAAACCCTTCAGGTTACAAGCATACACCCCATTCAGTGAAGGGGCGTGGCCAGAGGCGCTTATAGCAGAGAAAGCTAAAATGCCGCACAAACGCTGCTATTTCCACAGAGCTTCTTCTACAATATATTCTTCTTCTACAATATATTTTCACTGGAAGTATGGGCAATAAATTATTGCAGTGATATTTGGTTTTCAGTTGTTTCTTTCTCCATCCATTTGTCACACACACACTAAATTATTATATGTTATGTCAGATACCCTTAAGTTAATATTAACATCAAAAAAGACGTAACACAAGGAAATTCAAATTAAAGGGATTTAATATCATTGGTTCAGTTAACTTTGCATATTTTCCCAATATAGTTCAGCCCAAGAGCAGTGTTTTTGTTGTTTATGATATTTCGTACGATATAACTAGCTGGCAAGGTACAAACACTAAAGGGGTGGTCTACTATGATATCATATTTTAAACTTTAGATCAGGGGTGTCCAAAGATTTTTGGCCGAGGGCCAGATGCAAAAAACAAGACGTTTTCCTGGGCCAAATTTTACAATTTCACAGACACGCATATATATATATCAGTTGGCATTTCTGTGTGGAGTTTGCATGTTCTCCCCGTGGTTGTGTGGGTTTCCTCTGGGTGCTCCGGTTTCCCCCACAAGTCCAAAGTCATGTGGTATAGGTGAATTGGGTAGGCTAAATTGTCCATAGTTTATGTTTGTAAATGAGTGTGTATGGATGTTTCCCAGAGATGGGTTGCAGCTGGAAGGGCATCCGCTGTGTAAAACACATGCTGGATAAGTTGGCGGTTCATTAGGCTGTGGCGACCCCTGATTAATAAAGGGACTAAGCCGAAAAGAAAATGAATGAATATGTATGTATGTATGTGTGTATTATTATGGAATTATTTTCTACATTTTAAATCATAATAAGCACGTTCGCCTCACAGCAAGAAGGTCGCTGGTTCGATCCCCGGCTAGGCCAGTTGGCATTTCTGTGTGGAGTTTGCATGTTCTCCCCGTGGTTGCGTGGGTTTCCTCCGGGTGCTCCGGTTTCCCCCACAGTCCAAAGACATGCGGTACAAGTGAATTGTGTAAGCTAAATTGTCCGTAGTGTGTGAATGAGAATGTATGGATGTGTTTCTCAGAGATGGGTTGTGGCTGGAAGGGCATCCGCTGCGTAAAACAAATGCTGGATAAGTTGGCGGTTCATTCCGCTGTGGCGACCCGGGATTAGTAAAGGGACTAAGCCGAAAAGAAAATGAATGAATGAATGAATGAATAAATCATAATATATATTTTACTCACCATAAACTCTGTTAATGTGAACAGTGATGTGCTTTCAATTTCAGAATTGATGCCAAGTCTGGAGTGTGTCATGTAGTAGATATACGTAGCATATCACGTGATAGCGACACCCGGTGGTTATTTACTGTTTTGTACAGCGGGCCAAATTCTATTAATATTTATAAAAAGCCTCGCGGGCCGCCACTAAATTGATTGCGGGCCGCAGATGGCCCGCGGGCCGTAGTTTGGACACCCCTGCTTTAGATGATGTGTAATGTAGCTGTGTGAACATAAACAATATCTCTGAATGTAAAACGCTCAAAGTTCAACTCAAAGGGTGACATTGGCTATTACAGAGTTAGCTTAGCAAAGCCTGCAGCGAATGAAGTTTGGAGACTACAAATAATACATCCGGGTTAATGATGTCATAAACCCTTAGGTTATGTGCATTCGCCATGCGCAGTGAAGGGGCATGGCCAGAGGTGCTGTAATGTTATAACAGAGAAAGCTAAAATGCCGTCCAAGCGCTGCTATTTCCACAGAGCTTCTTCTGTTTCTGTATTTGGGCTTCCAAAGGACACGACACAAAGACAGAAGAGCTTATTCATTCATTCATTTTCTTTTCGGCTTAGTCCCTTTATTAATCCGGGGTCGCCACAGCGGAATGAACCGCCAACTTATCCAGCATTTGTTTTACACAGCGGATGCCCTTCCAGCCACAACCCATCTCTGGGAAACATCCATACATTCTCATTCACACACATACACTACGGACAATTTAGCTTACCCAATTCACCTGTACCACATGTCTTTGGACTGTGGGGGAAACCGGAGCACCCGGAGGAAACCCACGCAACCACGGGGAGAACATGCAAACTCCACACAGAAATGCCAACTGACCCAGCAGAAGAGCTTATAGTTTAATTTAATTATGTTCCAGAGAATTATAAAACAGATATAGCTAGCATGTGAGAGGTCATTTACAGTTACACTGACCGACAGTATTTACACAGTGAGGGCAAAGCGTGTGCTAGTAGAAGCGTGACGCTGTTATTATGTTAGCTGACCAATCAGAGCCTCTTGAGGGCGGGCTTTTGGAGGAACTAGGAAAAATGACAGTATATAACATATATGAAAAAATACCGTGATTTTTTTATTTATTTATTTTCAAGTGAAGCATGAGCACACGTTGCTTTGCACCCCCATAAACACAACTGAGCCTTAAAAGTAAACTTTGGACCACCCCTTTAAGAAATTAAAACACAACGAATGACTAAAAGGTCATTTTTTAATTCTTTGTTATATTGGCTGTTGTAATTTTTCTTGCTTTATTCACAGCGTTAATATTTTTCAGCTACTTATTTTCAGTATTTATTTATTTTCACAGCCCCTTCTGGAGAGGTGGGATAAAAATAGTAAAGACCCCATCTGATTGGTCAGATTTACATAAACAACCTATGCATGCAGCACTCAAAAGTTGCACTTTCCAGCAATATGGATGTTACATATACTATTATCGCGATTAACGATCATTTATCAATAAGCTAAAATATCACAGTTCAAATGACTATAAATTCAAATGTGACTCGTAATAAAAATGTGAAAGTTACACTGATTTATTTTTTGAGTGCAGGCTACTCTGAGGTCGGTGCAAATGTGTCCGTTGACCTTGTCATATCAGTGCATCATGATGATGAGATTAGATAGTGTTTCTGCTTTCTTGATGATTCGCGTACTGGCTTTCAGTACGTCTCATAATGCTGAAGTTGGATTTATCCAGAGATTGACTTCTTGATAAAAGAAGAAAGGCCTTGCAAGTCACTCAAAAGGATTATGCATATATATATTATAGAGCTGTTAAATGATTTATCATGATTATTTGCATCCAAAATAAAACGCAATGTGCATTAGGCCTGCACTAGGGCTGTGCAATTAATCGCAATCGGAAAAAAATCACGATTTAAGCTCATGCAATTTCTGAATCGCGTAAGGCTGCAATTTTATCTATTAATTTATATAGATTTTTGTTCACGTTCTTGTGTGCATGATTTTAATATGTTAACCAATCAGAGCTGACGCAGCACACAGGGCAATTAAGCTGAGCGGGAGAAAGATGTTAACCAATCAGAGCTCACTCTGCGTACGACGAAGTTGAGCGGGAGAACCGAATAGGTGATTTTGATTTACGTTAGTTTTTATTTATTGTTCTGACTGGAATTGAGGTTAGTTCATCTTTATTTCTTCATGTTGTCTGTTTTTAAGACAATTTATTACAGTTTTGTTCATCAAGCAGTTAGTGCTACTGTGTACAGTATGTGTTTATCTAGAGGTGAGGTTAGTTCATTTTCATTTATTTTATGTTGTCTGTTTTAAAGACAATTTTACTACAGTTTTATTTATTAAACTCAATACTGTTATTTCATTGTGAAATGTTTTGTTATGCACTTCTTGTGCACTGAAACATTTAGAATGTGTGTGTGTGTGTAGCGCGTTTGAAAAGCAAAAAAAGTTGCCAAAATCGCAAATAAAATCGCAATATTCATTAAAAAAAAAACGTAATATGATTATTTTGTCTATAATGCACAGCCCTAGCCTGCACAATATATCGTTTCAGCATCGATATCACAATGTTTGCAAATCTGCAGTAGTCACATCCCAAGATATGCAATGTTGAATCTGAATTATAGTTGACCAGAGGCTACAGAATTGTATTTAATTACTGTAGTACGGAAAATGTATATGTATGTTTACATGTATACATTCAATATATTCAGTGCAATATGGACAAAATAATCATATTGCAATTTGTTTGAACGAATATTGCGATTTGTGGTTTTATTTGGGATTTTGGCAATTATCTTTGCTTTTTCAAACAAGCTGCACACACATTCTAAATGTATTCAGTGCACAAGAAGTGCATAACGAAACATTTCACAATGAAATAGCAAAGTATTAAGTATAATAAATAAAACTGTAGTAAAATTGTCTTTAAAACAGACAACATAAAATAAATAAAGATGAATTAACCTCAGCTCTAGTTCAACACATACTGTACACAGTAGCACTCACTGCTTGATGAACAGAACTGTTATAAATTGTCTTAACAGACAACATGAAGAAATAAAGATGAACTAACCTCAATTCCAGTCAGAACAATAAATAAAAACTAACGTAAATCAAAACCACCTATTCGGTTCTCCCGCTCAACTTCGTCGTGCGCAGAGTGAGCTCTGATTACAATGTTATTTCATTGTGAAATGTTTTGTTATGCACTTATTGTGCACTGAAACATTTAGAATGTGTGTGTGTGTAGCTTGTTTGAAAAGCAAAAAAAGTTGCCAAAATCACAAATAAAATCGCAATATTTGTTAAAAAAAAACGTAATATGATTATTTTGTCTATAATGCACAGCCCTAGCCTGCACAATATATCGTTTCAGCATCGATATCACAATGTTTGCAAATCTGCAGTCACATCCCAAGATATGCAATGTTGAATCTGAATTATAGTTGACCAGGAGCTACAGAATTGTATTTAATTACTGTAGTACGGAAAATGTATATGTATGTTTACATGTATACATTCAAGTTCAGCTTGCTTTATTGGCATTATATTTTGTACAGTATTGTCAAATCATTTTAGATGTTCAAAATATGTAATATATTGACATCATCAAATTAATAAAATATACAGCAAAAGAGAAATAAATGACAGAAATGATAATGATTACAAGAATAAAATGTGTTGATTATTTAAACGGGTGGTCCAGAGTGTATTTTTAAGGCTTGGTTGTGTTTATGGGGTGCAAAGCAATGTGTGCTCATGCTTTATTTGTAGAAAATAACATTATTTTTTTTCATATATCTTACTTTGATTATATACAGCTACTCAGCTAACATAAAAACCACTGTTATATATCCTAGTTCGCCCTCAAGAGGCTCTGATTGGTAAGCTAACATAATGTGCTGTGATTCGCGGCTCCACATCACATCTTGTCTCTGCTATAACATTAAAGCACATCTAGTCACACCCCTTCACTGCGCGGGGTGTGTGCTTGTAACCTTACACATCCACGTTACACATCAACTAAAGTTTGACATATAATATCGTAGTGGACCACCCCTTTAAATAAGGCAAATGAGTTGATTACCCATTTCTAATGGTGTACAAATATTCTGCAACTCTCCGAGTGTTTAGTAAAGTTTTTTTTACTTTTAGTCAAGTAAAGCTTTTTTAGTAAAGAGTCATTTAGATTTAATAGTTATTTAATATCTCTCTCGCTCTCACAGCTGTGAGCATCCAATTAACGACAGCATAGAAAATGAAAGAAATACCAAATCCCGGACATTTGAATAGATTTAGAAACCCCGGCGAGACGCAAAAGTTGCGGAAGTGTTGAAGGGTCTCGTGCACACGGAACGGGCAGTATAAAACAGGTAAAAGAGAGATTTTCCTCCTCTTAATCGCTCGCGGATGTTTGTTTAAAATTGGGTGGAGACAAAAAAGCAAAAAGAATGATGATAATAATAGGAAAAAAATATGGGCAGCCGTTAACATACCTGGGCGGCCCACCCAAGTAAAGCCAATGTGTAGGAAGCACTGTATGTACACACACACAAAATAAATATGCATAGGACACTCATATATAAAGCAAATAGTCTTTTATTTTGGGTGTGATTTAATCATGATTAATGTTCTGACAATGCTAATATATTCATAACCGCTCAGGCGATCTCGGACAGATTGTTTTGGCATAGATCAGACCATGATTACGGGTTTCACTTATGCCCAAACCAACCAAGCTAACGGTGCAAAAGCGCCAGGATCCCAATCAATGTCTTGGTCTGAAACCACCCTAAATCCTGGTTTATACTGGACACGCTCACTTGAATGCGTGCAGCGAATGTGACGTCACCGCGATGTTGAGGGAGGTTCGCTTTGGGTGCGCATTACATCATTTTGGCTGGTGGAGCACACAACTTTTTTGTAACTTTGAAGATGAACGATTTGAAGCAGAGTCTGGTCGAGCTGCAAGAATTTACACGTGCAACACCTTTAGAAGCCCAAAACAACTGCCTGATGTGATGCCTTGAGGTTTCGTTTGAAGCATTTGAGGAAATACAATGAATGTATTTTGTGCACAGGTTGTCAAATGCTTTTCAAGTAAATTAGTTTTCATTTTTATTGGATAAACGTTTCTTGTAATAAGTACGCCGTTAGCTGGGATATATAAATCGTAGCCCTTGTTACTCATTTAAACGACTGTATTAAAAGCAAATATTTTTGCGAGTATCTTTTAATATTATCCAGAACCTATTCACCTGTCCACTTGCTGACTTTATCTTCCCCACTGTTGGCATAGTGAGTAGCACGTTCACCTCACAGCAAGAAGGTCGCTGGTTCGAGCCTCGGCTGGGTCAGTTGGCATTTCTGTGTGGAGTTTGCATGTTCTCCCCGTGCTTGTGTGGATTTCCTCCGAGTACTCCGGTGTCCACCACGAGTCCAAAGACATGTGGTATAGGTAAATTGGGTAGGCTAAACTGGCCCTAGTGTACAGTGTGTGTGTGTGGGTGTTTCCCAGAGATGGGTTGCGACTGGAAGGGCATCTGCTGTGTAAAACATATAATGGATAAGATGGTGGTTCATTCCACTGTGGCGACCCCTGATTAATAAAGGGACTAATCTGAAAAGGAAATGAATGAATGTTGAGCACGTCAAGTCTCAGCTGTGCGCAGGCAGTCAGCGGAGGCTCACGCTGTGGACCCAGACGAAAGTATGAATCAGCCTTAAGAGACTGACCTCTTGATAAAAGAAGAAAGACCTTGCTAGTCACTCAAGAGGATTACGCATATATTCATAGCCCCAGTTTATGTTTAGCAGGCGGGCGGGATGTTTCGCAGGCTCAGGGCGGTTACTGGAAGTTCAGCGTATTTCCAGCACGGATATGATGGGCTGACTGGGTCTGTGCTGGTCTGATAAGAAGCCAGTCTCTCCCCGCAGAGCTGAATAGTCAAACAGACGTGAGATACAAACAGGCTTTGAGTTCCTAAGAAAAGGCCGTTCCACTCTGGGAGTGTGTGGGTTTCAGTCAGGCCAGGGGAAACACTGGCTTGGCGTCCTCAAAGATCTTCTTTGTGCACTTTTGTAGGCCCTGTTTGTGCCTCATTTCCTGTTTGCAATGCCATTTCTCCAGTGCAAGGATCAGATGAGTGGCCTTGTTTTGTTTTTGAGGTCTGTCCCAAAGTCACGACAAGGAAAACCGTCTGTTTTCTTGGAAAGTGCACACTGAAACAAGAAAGAGTCATTGGATTTTTTTTTAGGTAAGTGGTTGCAGACGATTTATGTAGGCTGAATTTAAATAAACAAATAAAATGTAGCAATGCTTAACTTAATTTGTTTTAAATTAATTTGTTTTACTTTGTTGTCAATTAAAATACAGCCCATATAAATTGTTTGCAACTGCACTTATCTTTTAAATATATAGTAAATCAAATGAATCATTAGCAGGGCCAGACGGAATCTGCGGACATTTTTTGCTATTTCTGCGGAGTATTTTGTTAAAAATCTGCGGATTTTTGCGGAATGATTTTAGGAGTATCATAACTAAAAATTTAATATATGAAATAAAAAGTAATACCTTTTAAACGTTTATGTAATGTTTACAATGCAAATCCAATTAGATCCACTTTATTTGGTAAACAAAGCAAGTCTCTCGTATAAAATCTTTACTAAAAGACAGAAAATAGTACTTTACAAACTGTGTTGTAAATAAACCATATGAATATTTTCATATTAGTCAATATTATTACTAAAATTAATTTAAAAACTGAATAAATATAAATGTACACACATTTACACCAGTAAATAAACAGAATTAATGATGGGCTAAAAATCTGCGGAAATCTGCTGAATTCTGCACGCGCAGATTCCGTGTGGCCCTAATCATTAGTTTTCAGTGCAGGCATGTGATTGAAATAAAAAGAAATGTCTCACTGCCTGACATGCACTCAAATTATTAGTTTTGCTGCTTCTTCAAACTAAGTTAGAATGAGCCGAATCAACACAAGTCTTAAAAGAATTAAGTTAACTTGATCTATTTGTGTTGGAACAACATGACGGAATTGTGTGGAACCCTGCATTTTATACAATGCAAAGTTAAAGACAAAGTTATTCACCTTCCCGTTAAATTTTGAATGCTTTTAAAAATATTTCCCAAATGCTATTTAACAGAGATTAGTGCATTTTTAAACAAAATAGTTTGAATAACCATTTTTCTAATAACTATCTTTATGACACGCTTGGAATTACACTTAAAATAAAATATACCATCTATGAATAAAATATGCCATCTAAAACGTGAATTTCAAAATATGGCAAAAAACATTACATATGTGTTTTTTTTTCAACCATTGGTATTATAAATTTGCTCATCTATGTTCAAATATGTTAGCTTTAATTTTCTGTGTGTTTATAAATGGTCATATATTAGCATATGGCATGAAGAAGATATCCCCCACAGATCTGCCGCTCACTGGATATTTTCTCTTTCAACCATTCTCTGTAAACCCTAGAGATGGTTGTGTGTGAAAATCCCAGTAGATCAGCAGTTTCTGAAATACTCAGACCAGCCAGTCTGGCACCAATAACCATGCCACGCTCAAAGTCACTTAAATCACCTTTCTTCCCCATTCTGATGCTCTGGTTCACCATGTCTTTATGCCTAAATGCATCGAGTTGATGCCATGTGATGCTGATTAGAAATTTGCGTTAACAAGCAGTTGGACAGGTGTACCTAATAAAATGGCCGGTGAGTGTATATCACTAGAAATTCTGTGAAAATGTCCTTGCTCTGTTAAACTGTGCTTAATATAATTTTCACAGAAGTGCTAATAATTTTGGCTACAGCTGTGTTTTGAGATGCTTTATTTTGCTTGTACAGCAATTTTGGATGTCAAAACGTGATGCTGTTCAACTATTCATCCTGTGAGCGTTTAAAGAGATTAGCACGCTTCAAGGACTTCCCGCTTGACCGGCAACGTGACTAACTGTGCCGTTTTCCGGTGTATCCTCTCAGAACACTTGACTAATAGCATAAAGTCCTTGTGCATTACAGGATGACGAGTTTATTTTCATCTAAAATAGAATCCAGGGGCGTTTTCTCTGAGGCCAGAGAGGAAAGGCCTTCTCAGAAAACAACTGCAAACAAAATGCATGAGAAAGCGTTATGCAACATCCTAGGAAATAACAGTTTTCAGTGAGTAAAGTGTCCCTTTTGCCATACTTGAGCTCATTATATTCTCATTAAGCTCCAAAAGCATGGCGGGAATGGAGAAATACAGGCTTTTTACTGCCTTACAGTAGTTAATTTTGTTGAAGCAATGCAGGAAATGCTTAAAACTGTGAAGAAACCTGATTAGCTTTGAAATGGGGAATAGAAAGGAAACAGTACAAGTGTTGCCCTGAGATGCACAGATCTTCTTCTTTGACTTTGTTTGGCAATTATTTTTGTTCAGAAAACAAAACAAAACAATATTGGAACTAATTGTATTCATGTATAGCCTCAAATCCCTTGAGGCAGACGTCTCATTTTTAAAGGGCTCTGTATAGGCAAAATTAAAAACACACAACACTGTAAAAACCAACAATAATCAATAAAACAATACAATAGACAGCTCACATTACTTTTAATATTTTAATATTAACCTGGCACTTATGAATATTATTATAAAGTTGCATGAAGTTGCAAAAAGAAACAAAAAAAAACACTTTAGACATGAAATAAATTCAAACTTTGTGTTTAAAATGTAGCAATTCAGTGTTAACTTTTGTTAAACTGTGCATATTGTAAAAAATGATTAGTTGACTTTGCTTAAAGTGACTAAAACCCGTTGCCTTTTTTTTGAGTTAATGAGCTACACTGACTGGCCACTTTTTTTAGGTACACTTTACTAGTACCGGGTTGGACCCTCTTTTGCCTTCAGAACTGCCTTAATCCTTCGTAGCATAGATTCAACAAGGTACTGGAAATATGCCTCAGAGATTTTGGTCCATATTGACATGATAGCATCACGCAGGGGAGCGAATCTCCCGTTCCACTACATCCCAAAGGTGCTCTATTGGATTGAGGTCTGGAGACTGTGGAGGCCATTTGAGTACAGTGAACTCATTGTCATGTTTAAGAAACCAGTTTAAGATGATTCGCGCTTTATGGTATGGCGTTATCCTGCTGGAAGTAGCCATCTGAAGATGGATACACTGTTATCATGAAGGGATAGACATGGTCAGCCACAATCAGGTTGGCTGTTAATACAAGGCAGGATAGATCGATGCTTTCATCCTGTTGACGCCAAATTCTGACCCGACCATCTGAATGTCGCAGCAGAAAACGATACTCATCAGACCAGGCAGCGTTTTTCCAATCCTCTGTTGTCTAATTTTGTTGAGCCTGTGTGAATTGTAGCCTCAGTTTCCTGTTCTTAACTGTCAGGAAGGGCACCCAGTGTGGTCTTCTGCTGCTGTAGCTCATCTACCTCAAGGTTGGACGTGTTGTGTGTTCAGAGATGCTCTTCTGCAGACCTCTGTTCTGGTTACGAGTGGTTATTTGCACCTTGAGATGGTTGTGCATGGAAATCACAGTAGATCAGCAGTTTCTGAAATACTCAGACCAGCCTGTCTGTCACCAACTATGCTACATTTAAAGTCACTTAAATTACCTTTCTTCCCCATTCTGATGCTCAGTTTAAACTGCACCATGTCTACATGCCTAAATGCATTGAGTTGCTGTGATTGGCTGATTAGAAATGTGCGTTAATGAGCAGTTGAGAGATGTACTGTATACCTAATAAAATGTATAAGTGTAGAGTGACCGTAGATAATTATAAAAATTGAGTTACATATCTAAGTTACAATGGGTTTACTCACTTTAAGTAAAGTCAACTTGTTGCTTTTATGGCAACAGCTTTACTTTCTTTTCTTTTTTAAAAAAAGTAAAATAAATTACTTTTTATGGTCTACTCGCACAACAAGCTGGGTTGTTGTAACCCACCTTTGCGTTGAGTCAAATATGGACAAAACCCAACCGTTGGGTTTAAAAATGTTGTAAATTTGAATGCTATGCTGGCTAGGCGAGTAATCAAAATCAACATTCAGAAAATATAATCTATCTAATTTTTCCCGGTCAGTTTTTTTTCAATTAATTTCTCTATGCATCACGTGACCCTGCTCTGTTAAGGCTGTGGCTGATTTCTAATTCTGCGGCCACTTTGCAGCCACATCTGATCTCTGGTCAAGTAGGACGATGGACTCATTCTTGAGCCTTACTTTGCACTACATTGATGGTAATTGGAAGCTGCGCCAGAGATGACTTTAGACAACTTATAAATCTTGTCAGTGAACTTTGAGGGCAAAATAAATAAATAAATAAATAAAATAATAGTTTATTAATTGTAATTGAGTTAAAATGTTCAATTAATCAAGATTTAGATTTTAGGCCAAATCACCCAGCCCTGCTATGCCTGTCACAATAACCAATGTATTGACTTATCGTGCAGTATTTGTACATGACCTCAATAATTTATTGGTGTTGCAGCATATAAGCCGTTTTACAAGGACATTTACATTTTACCTCACTGATGCCAACGTTAATGATTGAACATTTGCTTCATAGTACATTTTAACAGAATACATAATAGGACATTTACCTAATTTTAGCTTTAGTCCCCTGAAAGTGTTTATGGCTATTTGCATATACGCTGTTGTGTAATCATTATAGAATCAGTGGCATAAAATGATCTCAAAATTACAGTGATATTGCTGAAAAAATTATTTATCAAGACAGACCTGTTGAATGCTTGGATTTGTCCATGTTTGACTTAATATTGGGTAATAATGACAACCTACTTTATTTTAAAGTGTGGTACACAATCAATATCACATTTGGGATCATGTTCATGCACTTAAAGTTTCTTTTTTGTTTTTTTGCACAGTGTAATAGTAGCTGTGGTGGACAGAGTACTGAAAAATCATACTTGAGTAAAAGTACAATTACTTACCCAAAAATGTAGTGCAAGCAGAGTAAAAGTATCTGTATTAAATATTACTCAAAGTATGAGTAAAAGTAGACCTTTTAGAAGTACTCAAGAGTAGAGAGTATGAGTATTACGCTGTGGAAAGTTGTTACGTTTACAGAGTGTTACATTTACACATCCCTACACAAACAACATGTAGTGTATTTAGGGATCTTCCTATATTCGTTCAATCCTTCCAACCTTTCTTCATTCATTTGTTTGTTCCCTCCTTCCTTCGTTCATTCGTTCTTCGTTCATATTTTTGTTCCTTCCTACATTAGGTCCTTTTGTTCATTCATTCGTTTATTCGTTCCTTCCTTCCTTAGTTTGTTCAGTCCTTCCTTGAATTCTTCATTTGTTTGGTCCTTCCTTCTTTCCTCCCTTCATTTGTTCGCTCATTCTTTCTTCCATATTTTTGTTCCTTCCTTCATTAGGTCCTTTGTTCATTCGTTCGTTCGTTCCTTCCTTCTTCCTTAGTTTGTTCAGTCCTTCCTTGAATCCTTCCTTCATTCATTTGGTTCTTCGATCCTTCCTTCCATTCCTTGTTCGGTCCTTCCTTTTATTTGGCCCTTCCTTCCATTCTTCATTTGTTCCATTTAGTGATTGTTTAAGGCTGTTTGGTGATTTCAGTCCTCATACAGTCGACATCATCATTTTCAGTGACCTGCAGTCTATAAACAGTCTCTGGATCATTGCGTGTGCAGATTTTGGACATCTTCCTGGACATTTTTAATGTTTCCCAAAGGTTTGCTGCGTTTATAAAGCGCCCATGTCTTGAGGTTGTTCAGTATGATGTGATTTACTTTCTATGTGTGATTTAATTGGACAGGAATCACAGGACTGATCTTTCTACTGTAGACAATGACCATAGACAAGACAGAAATAAAGTAGTGACTGCTGGTTGAAGGAAAGTAGCGATACTGCACTAAACGTACTCAAGGGAAAGTAAAAGTCCACATTTATAAAACCACTCAGTAAATTACAATTCCTGAGAAAAACTACTCAGTTACAGTAGTCTGAGTATTTGTAATTCGTTACTTTACACCACTGAATAGTAGTGAAACAACCATTACAATGCAGTGAATAAATATTGCACACTCCTACTTTAAAATAGCTTAATTAAACGTTTAAAATATCATATTATTGCTTGCTTGTTGGATGCATTGAACCAGAAACCACATAAACCATGCTTCTAATTTGGACTAAAACAACACAAATAAACTCTAATTTGCTCCCAGTTGAATGTTCAGTATCAGTAATCATCAACAGGCAGATTTTCCTTTGCTGGTGACCTTTAATAATCCACTAGCTCTTTTTTGTCTTATTTATCCAGTCTTGTGTTCCTTATGCAGCTGCATTAGACAATAGCAGAATGAGCGGCCAAAGGGTTGCCAAGTCATTTCAATAGGACATTGAGTCGGTCCTGACCCATAAATGCTGTCTTTGTTATGTAGACCTTTAATGAAATGATATTTTGTTCAGCACTACTGGATTTCATGGAGCTCAGATGATCTGTGGTTTTCAGCACCTGCCAATATTGCGCATTTTCTTTGCAGTCGTTGCTGTTCTAAGGGATTAAAAGGGATAGTTCACCCTGAAATGAACATTTAGTCATCATTTGCAGTACATTTTTTTCTTTTTAGAAAGTTCAAGCTTCTGTTTCTTTTTTTTTCTTTTTTTTTTCTTCTTTTGCTTTTATTTTGTGTTGTCTATTGGGATTGGCTGAGTAGTCTTGTGATTTCTGTCAAATCCATTCCCACAAGGTAAATTGCATCATAATGAACAACCTCAACACATTTATATGCAGCAAACTGTTTGGATTGTTTGTTTGTTTGTATGTATGTATGTGTGTGTGTGCGTGCGTGCGTGTGTGTGTAGATGTATGTATGTATGTATATGTGTATAAATATATATGTATGTGTGTATGTATGTATGTATGTATGTATATGTGTGTGTGTGTATGTATGTATGTATGTATATGTGTGTGTGTGTATGTATGTATGTATGTACGTACGTACAAAGTTCAAGTACAAAGTTCAAAGTTCAAGTACGTACAAAGTCCCAGTACGTACGTACTACTTAAATATGGACATTACTGCCGCGGCTTGCACCGCCGCCGCGGGACAGCGTGTTTTAAGGTATTATCGCAGTTTGCGACTTTGCCGCCAGGGGGCACAAGGGGACGGGATGCTAACGGTCAGAAATATACAGTAGCTGTAAATACCCTGCTACTTCTGAAGATGAAATAATAGGACAAAACATTATAATTGCTTCGTTAATCATTAAAATTTGTTAACAGCTTTATTATTATTGTAAATGTGTTTAATGAAATGAAGATTCATTTTGGAAAAAGTAAAATTAAAGAAATAAAAGACCACTAAAATAAACGACAACTAAAATGAAAGTAGGTACAAACACACATACAAATAGGCCTAAATAAATAAATATATAAAGCAGTGTTTTAGCCTAAAAATAGAGAGATGTACAGTGTTTGATATTTTAAAGTGACTAAGACAGTTACCCAGTAAACTTTTTCATTTACGTTTTCATTTACATTTTCGTTGTATTTTACTATCTAATTTCATGTCTCAATTATTGTTCATAAATATTAATTGAATAATTAAATAGGCCTAAATGTTTATTTACTTAAAGACATTACCAGTGAAACATGGAGAAACGTCCGGCGCATGGTCTAAAGAGCTTGAATGCAACTACATCAAAAGCATAAAAATAAATGGACCTATACTGTACCTCAAGCAGATCACTAAAAATATAATAAAAGTAATTTTGCGGCAGGACATAAATTAGCCCCGCCTAAGTCCCGCCTAAGTTTATTTTTAATAATTTGGTTTTAGTTCAGTTTTCAAAATGGCACTGTTCTCCTTATATCCAATTATAATTGTTTTTTTAACCTCTTAAAACTGTTAATGGCTCAGTAACTTATGTGTTTTCATTTTAATTTCAGTCCCCATGTATATGTGTGTGAAATAATGTGGCACAACAGCATAAAAAAGGAAAAGGCAGTCATAAGTTATAGCTCATCATAATTATATTAAAATACATGCGAGGTATAAAAAATAAAACAGCTCATCAAAACAGTCTGTCTGCTATTTTATATAGGCCTACTAGGCTATATTTAAAAGAAAGCTGCACAGTGGGCTATATTTTATATATATATATATATAGTGATGTTTTTTTTCATTGGAAATGCATGCCTTAGCCTGTATTTTTTGCAATGATGTACTTCAACACATGTTTGAATGCAGTTTTTAGGAAAAATGAATGCAACTGATAGTATCACGCCAAGAATTTATATTCCTTTTCACGCTAATGATATTTACAGGGATATATTGTTGAAGTATTAAGGATTATTTTTGTGCAGTTATCTTAATCATACAACAAATATTGGCATTTTCTTTGCAGTCGTTGCTGTTCTAAGGGATTAAAAGGGATTGTTCACCCTGAAATGAACATTTAGTCATAGTTTGCAGTACTCATCCTCTCATTTAGATTTAAATCTGTGTAATTGTTTTCTTTTTAGAAAGTTCAAGCTTGTGTTTTTCATAATGCAGAAACGGGACAGTGATTTGTATTGTCATAATGCAAATGTATTATTTTTATTTTTTTTGTGTTCATCAGCGAGAAGATTTAAGCAACATAGGCTCATTGGAAATGCATGCCTCAGCCTACATTTTTGCAGTTTTTATTTTTATTTTTTGCACAAATTATGTGTAAATACAGTAATTAAATATTCATTTTCTTGTCGGCTCAGTCCCTTTATTAATCCGGGGTCGCCACAGTGGAATGACCCAGCATTTGTTTTACGCAGCGGATGCCCTTCCAGCCGCAACCCATCACTGGGAAAAGTAATTAACTATATTTAAATATAATCTGGTCAAATAATTCAGACTCAACATTGCATATCTTGCAATGTGCCTGTTGCGGTTGTGCACATTAGCTATCAATGCTAAAACTATATGCAGTGCATCGATTTACTGCCCCAGCCCTAGAATGCATCCTCACAATGAACTTTCTGTTAGTTATTTGGTGGAGCAGAAGTTGCGTAAATGCAGGATGGGAACACTGAAGGACAGTTTTCCGCTGGCTGGAGTTCATTCAGTCAACTGTGTCGCTGCTGCATACCAGAGATTCCCGACACTTCCTCCTCCTTGTACTTCCACAAAAGAGAGCGAGCGGGATAATCACAGTTTAACTGCGAGGCCACTTGAGCAGGAAGACCTCCACAGATCTGAACATCTGTGTCCTTACAAACAGGACGGAAGTGATGTCTTTACCATACAATAACTCTTTTATAGTGCAGAGAATGAAGGCAGCAAAGCATTGACCTCAGAAAATCCTATTCAGACATTCCCGATTTTCAACACCTTTGGGTTGAAACTGTTCTGATTAAATCACAATTTCATACGGATCATTGTGACTTCTACTTGTTGGTTGTGGATATTGAGGTATGAAGGTTGGGCTTTTGTGTTTGTCTTTTGGAGAAATCAATACTAAGTTCCAGTTTTAGTGATGTTTTAATACCTGCAGTGTTTTGTGTGCGTTTGTTTTCTTCTCTTTCGCTCTGGGGAAATTGCTGGATTTAGCATGTGTACAAAACACACACGATTTACCACAACTCTTTGATCACTGTTATTATGACCAAATATATCTTTATTGCGTCCGTGAGAACCCAAAATTATATGTGGCAATAGAAGCATCAATTTCTTAAGTCACTTTAAGTTTCCTTAAGAGTTTTGAGATTTAGGCCCAATTCCAATTCTACCCCTTAGCCCTTCCCTTTACCCCACCCCTCGTTTTGTGCATTCATGTGAAGGGGTAGTGGTGTCCCAATTCTCTTTAGCTTGAGGGCGTAGGGCTAAGGGCAAGGGGTATACACCCCTTCGAACGAAGATTTTTCAGCACACCACTTCAAACGTAGGGGTAAGAAAATTTCCCAGAATACACCTGCCACAACGGCAGGATAGCTGAACCCGGAAGTAAGGAGATCCACAAATTAGTATTTTTTTGTCATTATCACAAATTTTTACAACAAACAAACACGTTTTAATATATTCATAACTGCGCTCGTGTTTTACCGTCATGCTTTAAAAAAAAAAAACGCAAAAAAACCCCGCTAAATTTCGCGATCTATAATTCATAATCATAACTCCTGTACAGCAGTCCCACAACATTCTGACACAAGATGACACTGGAATACCCTGTCAGTAATGTCTAGTGTCTGGGAATGAGCTTTTTACAGTGTCTGCTATAAAGTTAATGTAGTTTTCGTGTGTTTACATAGATAAATATGGCCACTGTGTAAATACACAGTACAGTTACAATCTTATTGCCACATAAGATCATTATGATAACATAATATACGCCTTCAGTGATTTCCTGAAGATAAACACCAAACAACAACACAACTGGAATAACTCCAGCAGTCGTGATCGTCTGATCTCATATGAAGCAAGAGATCGCGATGACACATGATGACGTGTGCAGGTGTTGAAGTGCTGGCCCAATTCTTAGGGGTAAGTTTTGAAGCCCTTCCCCGTAACCCTCGGTTGTAAGGGCCAAGGGAAAGGGAAAGGGGTAGGGGTACAAAAATAGAATTGGGATTGGACCTTAGTTACTACATCTGTGAAATCTCAATATATGCATTGCATTCATTTATTTATTTTCCCTCAGCTTGGTCCCTTTATTCACCACAGCAGAATGAACCGGCAACTTATTCAGCATATGGTTTACACAGCGGATGCCCTTCCAACTTTAACACAGTACTGGGAAGCATCCATACACCTCATTCACACTTTAGTTTACCCAATTCACCTATAGCGCATGTTTTTGGACTGTGAGGGAAACCGAAGCACCTGGAGGAAACCATCGCCAATGCGAGGAGAACATGCAAACTCAACACAGAAATGCCAACTGACTCATCCGGGACTCGAACCAGCGACCTTCTTGCTGTGAGGCTACAGTGCTAACCACTGAGCCACCGTGTTGCCCCATAAATTATAATCTGTCCTAGACTGTAAATATGTTTATTTTATTTTTAAAAAGGAAGTAAACCTATTGCCTTAATATCGACAAGTTGGCGTTACTTAAAGTGAATAAACCTGTTGTATTTTGGAACTGTTAAGACTTGTACACAGCGGGACGCTTTTCGTTTGCGTTTATCGTCAGCGTTTTACGAGATGTTTTTCAATTCAAAGATGTTTTTCATTCAAACCAAAGCGATTTTCACTGGCGTCAAGCAGAAGAGTATGCAAAATCACTGCTTGCCGTTAGATGGCG
The DNA here is from genome assembly GCA_903798035.1 of Danio albolineatus. Lineage (NCBI taxonomy): Eukaryota > Metazoa > Chordata > Actinopteri > Cypriniformes > Danionidae > Danio > Danio albolineatus. Next base: position 104,491 of record CAIGQQ010005031.1, read on the forward strand.
CTTAATGAAAACAGAAAGACCCCGGTGCACAGGGTGGCGCTACACAACTTTAAGCTTCTGACACCCACTTGAAAACACAGTAGAAGAAGAGAGGAAGTTGACACGCATGTTGTCAAAGAGCTTCAATCACCAGTCAATAGGGGTTCTATGGTCTTTGTTGAAGTCACTGGCGATTCAAACAATGTCGATGTCTCGTTTATCATACAGCACTTTTCGTTCAGATACCAGTGCAATACCAGCGCCTCTGGGCATCGCCTTCAATGTGCGCTCGCATTGACAGTTTTGAGCTTGAGCGCCTCCAAGGGGTGTTTACTGTAACTTCAGCAGCTTCGTACATGTGGAAAAAAAAGAGCCAATCTGATTGGTGGAGAAGGTTTTGACGCGGCGCATGAGGTGTTTTTAAAAAAATAACTCTTTTGCGCCTGCCAATTTGTGCAATGATGTGCACGATCACATTGGCGCCCTTTATTTCCTCTACACATTGTTTACATGTTTACATACTCCACAATCAGTATTATATATTATTTACATTCATTTCAGAATTTCATTTCATAATTATACTTCCGTCACTTTGTGTATATATGTGTATGTATGTGTACGTCGTGTATGATGTGTATGTTATGTGTATAACTTCACTGTGGACGGCAAAGTAAGAATTTCATTGTACAGGGAAACGTGTTTCCTTACTGTGCACATGACAATAAACAATTGAAATTGAAATTGAAATTGAAATTGAATATTTAGTCACGAGGCTTTAAACGTTGATGGAAAACACGAGCAAAAAACGTCTCTGTGTGCACGGGCTTTTAAGTTGACTTATTTTTGACAACTTATTTTTTAAGTTGACTTATAACTTATTTTTTTTACAATTATTCACATAATTAATTTACTTGATTTTAAATGTGCTGTATGTGAGTGTTTGACTCTTCTAAAGCATAAAAATACAATAATACGTTTGCAGATATTTAGGAAAACATGTTAAGTTAACATCCTTGTTTATCTGAAAAACCATGCTGAAGTCAGATATTCTGCTTTGAAAATGTGTTTTCCTTACCGGAACGCTGTCTTTGTTTTGGCATTTAACCCACCCTTTGCCACTTTAGCCAATAATATTTCAGCTCCTGGGTTGGTGAAAAACAGCATATTTGATTCAGTCTAGGGCTGTGCGATAATACGATATTTAATCGTGGGCGATAAAAATTACTGCACGATCCACTTTTTCAGAAAAATCGTTGTATCGCCATACAGTATTTAGAGCAGTGCTTCCGCTACATTCATTCTTCCATGATGGGTGCCACACCAACTTTCATCCTGCCACGGCTACATTACTGCTTCTCATTTAAAACATTCAGTCGTCTGTCGTTTTTTTAAATAGCGGGTTACAATCGCACCAAAAGGTATTAAAAGGTATGTGAATTATAACAGCGGGAACTTTTCTGTAACAGCCGTGCGTCATTTGTTTAACACTTTAAGGTGACATGCTGACGGAAAGACTAGCTGACAGGGCTGCGCGAGGCGCGAGGCCAGCATACTGGCGCAGCTTTCAGTTATGATGAACAGTTTCCTTAAATATGCTTAATAAATAAAGGTCTGTGGTTCTGTACACAATGACTTTCTCTTGCTGGAGTTTATAGCTGCTTCACTTTACTTCAGGACGCATTCATGCCGCTCTGTAGGTCTATTGGAGACATTCGTAAATATTCCTAGCAAATCTACTAAACCTTGTAGACATATGCGTTACATAAACGCAATACATCATACTTCAGTAGCTTTTATTTGAACACAGAGATGATCGGCGCGCAAGCAAAGAGACCCACATGCTCTATATGGACAAACCAGGGAACTATGCAAGGATTTTGTTTGTGGACTTCAGCTCTGCCTTCAACACCATCGTCCCATCACTGCTCGAGCACAAACTGACCCAGCTCTCTGTTCCTAGCTCTGTCTGCCAGTGGATCACCAGCTTTCTGACAGATAGACAACAGCTAGTCAGAATGGGCAAAATCACGTCTGACAGCCGCACCATCAGTACTGGTGCCCCCCAAGGATGTGTTCTCTCCCCACTGCTCTTCTCCCTGTACACCAACGACTGCACCGCAAAAGATCCCTCCGTCAAGCTCCTAAAGTTTGCGGACGACACTACTGTTATCGGCCTCATCCGGAACGGTGACGAGTCTGCATACAGACAGGAGGTGGAGCGTCTAGCTTTATGGTGCAGTTACAACAACCTGGAGCTGAACACGCTCAAAACGGTGGAGATGATAGTGGACTTCAGGAGAAACCCCCCTGCACTCCCCCCGCTCACCATCATGGACAGCACTGTGGCTACAGTGGAGTCATTCAGGTTCCTGGGCACCACCATCTCTCAGGATCTGAAGTGGGACACTCACATAGACTCTATTGTAAAGAAAGCCCAGCAGAGACTGTACTTCCTCCGTCAGCTGAGGAAGTTCAACCTGCCACAGGAGCTGCTCGTGCAGTTCTACTCAGCTGTCATCCAGTCCATCCTCTGCACTTCAATCACCGTCTGGTTCGCCTCAGCAGCCAAATCTGACCTCCGTAGACTACAGCGAATAGTCCGGACTGCTGAACGAATCACTGGCACTACCCTTCCTACAATTCAAGAACTGTACTCTTCCACAGTGAGTAAAAGGGCTCGCAAAATCACCCTGGACGCCTCGCACCCAGCACACTTCCTGTTTGAACTGTTACCGTCTGGCCGGCGCTACAGAGCACAGAGCACAAAAACTGCCAGACACAGGAAAAGTTTCTTTCCTCAGGCCATCTACCTCATGAACAGTTAATATTTCTCCTATTGTGCAATAAATGTGCAATACTTTCTCATACGCACTTGTACACAGCACCTTATAAAAATATACAATGCAATACTTTTCCTTACGCATTTGTACACAGCACCTTATAACAATATATAATGCAATACTTACTCTTTTGTACACAGCACCTTATAACCTGTATATTTATAACAAATCTGTACATACATTTCAACTTCCAGATCGTTGGACTGCATCTCTGTTTAATGTCTATTGTCTTCTTTTATTATATTTATTCTGTGTTGTCACTTGTCACTTTATGTACACTGGAAGCTTCTGTAGCCAAAGCAAATTCCTTGTGTGTGTGAAGCACACTTGGCAATAAAACTGATTCTGATTCTGATTCTGATTCTGATATGGGGTGTCTGCAGACTTGCGATCTCACCCGGTAATACTGCGCTCACGACATAAGTCACTGAAATAAAGCCATGAGTTGTTGGTAGATCTGTGTACAACAGGGCTATTTAATTAGTTTGTCAAGGGGTGCAGTTCATGAAGAGCATCCCAAATGAGGGGCCAGAGATGACTTGCTGTACAACTTTGGTTGTATAATTATATAGTCTGAAGAATAATCATGGTTTCATGGTTATCATGATTATTATGCATTTATTAAATTCAAAACGCTACTAATTTTGTTAACTTTGTAAAAAAAAAAAAGTCATTTGCATGTTTGAAGGTGTTGCTAAGGATCAATGTATAATAAGCTCTCTGATTTGAACTATTAGATTTGTTAAATGATAATTTTGATGGTACAGTAATTGTAATGCAAGTCTTGTTGAGTGTTCTTTCTTTGCAGAATAGCACTTGTATTAAATCTTTACTTGATTAAACTGTTCTTAAACACACATGGTAAGAGTATATTTGTATATGAGGACATTAGTTTAGTTGTATTGTACCTTTGTAATTTGCAAAATGGTCTTTAAAAATCAACTTAAAAAAAGAATCGGGATAAAAATCGTGAATCGGGATTTCCCCAGAAAAAATCGTGATATGATATTTTTTCCATATCGCCCACCCCTAATTCAGTCAGTCAGGAAGGCTTTCAAAGTATGCATCTGTGACTGAAATGTGAGATGAGATGCAGATTCAGAGTTCCACATGAGGTTATTAATTAGCAAATGATATAAATATTACAAACTTGTAACCCTGTGTCCTCACAACATGCTGAAGAGATTTGCAGTGACGAGCAATTTGGCTGTTTGCACCAGACGAAACACAACAGAAATTTAAATACAGCCATTCAGAAGCACAGAATAGTGCACTCACTGCACTCCAACAAAATGTTAAGGTTCATAATCTGATTCATACAAATTAACCCTCTTTAACATTATTAAATGTAGATGCTGAATCACTGATATGTGTTGGCTTGCACTGAGTCACAGATCTTAAGTGTTTCTTAAATTTTAAATGATTTATTTTATTTTCCAGATCTGCTGCTGCTTTCAGTATATGGCAATAAATGTCATGTAAAATGCCATTTAAACTCACATTATTAGTGTTTAACACTGTTTAAAGCACATAAGGTATATCCGAGGTGATCAGTTTATCCTGTTGTTCAGCTGCAAGAAAATGAGCATTTTGTGAAATATAAATTTCAGATGTTTGTTAGGACAAAAACTAATTTTAATATGAAAATAATAAATTCCGGCTATTGCTTTTATTTAAAACATGATTTAATTCCGTCTTTTATCAGCCTTTACGTTCGATAGTCAGACTCACTCATGTCAAACTTACATACCGCACCTTTAAATAAAATAAAATAACTTTTTCACTGTGCACTAGTGCTATTTTATAAATTGTCTATAACACTATTTATGAGGAGTTTGCATGTTCTTCCAGGGGTTGCGTGGGTTTCCTCCAGGTGCTTCAGTTTCCCCCACAAGTCCAAAGACATGGGGTACAGGTGAATTGGGTAGGCTAAATTGTCTGTAGTGTATGAGTGTGAATGAGTGTATGGATGTTTCCCAGAGATGGGTTGCAGCTGGAAGGGCATCCGCTGCATAAAACATATGCTGGATAAGTTGGCAGTTCATTCCGCTGTGGTGACCCCAGATTAATAAAGGGACTAAGCTGAAAAGAAAATGAATGAATAATTGACTATCTAAGAGATCCCCGCAAAAATGGCAAAATCAAAAATATGGCATCTCTTTGCAGCCCTGTGGAAATTAAAATCACAAATGCAATGGTATACAGCTCTTTTTGCAACTCTAATTGGATTAATCTTTTTTTTAAATGACATTTAATGTTTAAGTTTATTTGCATTGACGTGTTAACATCTAGATGTGTGAAACATCAACAAATCTCTTTGTTTTGCGTATGTCTGTCTAAGCTATGAATCAAGTTGATGTTTAAATCAAGTTGATGTCTTGACAGATTAACTATTTTGAAACCATTTTAATCATGCTTTAAAATCAGATTTTTATTCAATTTGACTTGCGATCGTTTTCATATGTTCTTATGCATGTGGAGAAAAAGGCTCATGTTTTTGTGAATGTGGTTAAACCTTCCTATAAATGATTGTTTGTGACAGTGAAATTAGTTCCTCATTTAAGCGCTCTTTGGTTTTGATGGTGATGAGTTCATGTGATGTGCGAAAGAATGTCACGTGAGCTAATGTGCGCAAGTTATGTGACCTTCACAATGTGAAAAATATTATATAAAATAGCAGGAGTTTATTTTAAACATAAGAAATTTGCAAATTAAATGTGTAAAATGTCACAACAAGAAGGTCGCTGGTTCGAATCCCGGCTGGGTCAGTTGGCATTTCTGTGTGGAGTTTGCATGTTCTTCCTGTGGTCACGTGGGTTTCCTCCGGGTGCTCCGGTTTCCCCCACAGTCCAAACACATGCGGTATTAGGTGAATTGAGTAAACTAAATTGGCTGTAGTGTATGTGTGCGTGTGTGTATTTGTATGTGAATGAGTGGTTATGGGTGTTTCTTAGTACTGGGTTGTGGCTGGAAGGGCATCTGCTGTGTAAAACATATGCTGTAATAGTTGGCGGTTCATTCCACTGTGATAACGCCTCATAAAAAAGGAATAAAACCGAAGGAAAATGAATGAATGAAAGTATAAAATGACTGGAGTATCACATACTTAAAAAAAATATGTGAAGTTATGTATTAATTGTCAGCAGATCGATTCAGATTTTTAAAATTTGCATATGTAGAAAAGTTATATCTGTTGAGAATTTGAGTATTTAATGAAAACATTAATAAATTTTCAATATTTTGTCTGAAAAATGAAACGGACCTCATTTTGCTTTGTTTGAATGTATGGCACCTTGTGTTATGTTTGTTTCTTGGTATAATAGGGACTAAAGTTTTTATTTTCCAGCTGAGTATCAAGGCGGATGTTTCGAGTATTGTAGATTTATCTACTAATCACTTGGTGCCTCTGAATAACTCAAAATGCAACTCTCTTTTTGCATGCAGAATATGTGGCTGTTGCTAGGCCTGTCGCAATAAACAATATATCAACTTAACGCACAACACATGGACATGACCTCAATCATTTTTGGTGATGCTATATATATCGCCCATACATAAAAATTTTTTAAAAAACTGTTCTCGCAAACTTTTTGCAGATTGTGCAACATCTCTATCTTTATTAGAGGTGTTAGTGTCTGTATACGTAAAAACCACTCCAGTATTTACTATATTACTATAGTATATTTTTATGTGGGGGGCAGACAACTGAAAATACAGTATAGCTGGCAGAAGATATCGCAACCTCTGTTAATTTTTACCTTGCACTTTTTTGTTAACATTTATCATTATTTATTTAGGATATGCGTTTTCACATTCTGACTCTAAAGGTTGATTATTAAATTGTCAAAATGACTATAATTTATTTATACATTAATAGCAATAAAATATGATGTGTTCTTTGGAAGAGTTTACCACAATATATTTTGGTGCAATATATCATACAACAAAAATAGATATTGTGATAGGCCTAGTTGTTGCAGTATGGAGTTGCATTTGTGTCAATAAAAATTAAGATAGTTTTAACTATTCATTGCCATAATGCAGATCTACTGTAGATGTTCAATGCAGGATTCATGTGCACAGAACATCCCACACTGTAAAAAAAACCCCGTAAATTAGCAGTTTTCCTTATTTTGTGATTTCATGTTTGTATTTTTCCCCGTTTATGTATGCTTTTGAATTGTGTTATGGGATCTTGATCTTTCTTCTAAAAGCTTTTAACCTAATTATTGCTTAATGCCTATTCATTTATTTTATATATGAGATGAGTTCTATTATTTTGTCACAAATACAACTCCATAATACTGATCTACTGTAGACACTCAATGCAGGATTCATGTGCATGAAATATCCCACACTGTAAAAAAACAGCCGTAAATGAGCAGTTTTCCCTATTTTGTGATTCTGTTTTTTTTTGTTTAATAATAATAATAATAATTATAATAATTTGAATTGCATTATAAACTTCTATTTACTTTACTTCTACTTTACTTTTTACTGTCAATTGTTTTTTATTTGTTGTCTGTAAGATCCAGCTGACATGTATACTGCCTAATCTTGGCCAGGATGCCAAGATGTAAAAGATTTTTAATCTCAATGTGTCTTTCCTTGTAAAACAAAGGTAATAATAATAACAATAATGATGATAATAATAATAATAATAATAATAATAATAATAATAATAAGGGCGCCACGTTGGCCTAGTGGGTAGCACGTTCGCCTCACAGCAAGAAGGTCGCTGGTTCGAGCCTTGGCTGGGCCAGTTGGCATTTCTGTGTGGAGTTTGCATGTTCTCCCCGTGGTTGCGTGGGTTTCCTCCGGGTGCTCCGGTTTCCCCCACAAGTCCAAAGACATGCGGTACAGGTGAATTGGGTTGGCTAAATTGTCCGTAGTGTATGAGTGTGAATGATTGTGTGTGGATGTTTCCCAGAGATGGGTTGCGGCTGGAAGGGCATCCGCTGCGTAAAAATATGCTGGATAAGTTGGCGGATCATTCCGCTGTGGCGACCCCGGATTAATAAAGGGACTGAGCCGAAAAGAAAATGAATGAATGAATGAATAATAATAATAATAACAATAATAATAATAATTCAATTGAGATGTTTTGAATATTGCAAATTTATCTAATTACTTTGTGCCACTGAAAATGACACAAACTGCAGGATTCATGTGCATGAAATATCACACATGGTAAAAAATAACAACCATAATTTAGCAGTGGGGGCCACGGTGGGGCAATGGGTAGCATGGTTGCCTCACAGCAAGAATGTCGCTGGTTCAAGCCCCGGCTGGGGTAAGACAAAGATATGCGGTACAGGTGAATTGGGTAAGCTAAATTGTCCATAGTGTATGGGTGTGAATGAGAGTGTATGGATGTTTCCCAGAGATGGGTTGCAGCTGGAAGGGCATCCGCTGCGTAAAACATATGCTGGATAAGTTGGCGGTTCATTCCACTGTGGCGACGCCGGATTAATAAAGGAACTAAGCTGACAAGAAAATCAATGAATGAATGATATTATTATTATTATTATTATTATTATTATTATTATTATTATTATTATTATTATTAATAATAAAGCTGTATTTTGGAGAGGCAGATTAGCGCCATCTGCACGTAAAAAGATGTGTAATTACATGTGGTAAAAACTACGATGTCTGTTGTTTTCAGACAATTAAACGACTTTATTTGTTGGAAGACTTTTATTAAATAATTAATAAATAATTCAGTGATAAAGTAAATATATATAATAAAATATATATAAAAAATATAATGAAGTCAAAATATTCATTCCGCTGTGGCGATGGCTGATTAATAAAGGGACTAAGCTGAAAAGAAAATGAATGAATGAATTTAGCAGTTTTCCTTAATTTGTAATTAATGTTTTTAATGTGTATTTATGCATTTGAATTGCATTATGGGATCTTGATCTTTCTTCCAAAAACTTTTAACCCAGTTATTAACACTTTTTATTAGTGTAAAGTGCTATATTGTCTGGGTTGATGTTGTATGCACTGCAAAATCCCTACAATGAACTGCCAGTACATTTTTTTGCGTTATTTTCAGACGTATTTCTCTAAATATTAATCTTATACTATTTCAAACTTCCAAAATGTCAATAATAATCACTTTGTTAAACTGTAAAGGTGAATTTTCAGCATCAAAAGTCGACAGAGCAGAGATCAACATCCCATAATGCAATTCACAACCATAAATAAACTGAAAACTCTTGCGAATCACAAAATACGGAAACAATTTTTTATAATTTTGTCACAAATAAACCTCCATATCGCAGATCCACTGTAGACACCTAATGCAGGATTCATGTGCATGGAATATCCCATATAAAAAGGCTCTAATGTCTGGTGTTTTGGGTCTGTTGCACATGGAGCTCGTCTACAACCAAAGCTTTTACACAAGGTTTGAGCACACAGAAATGTTGAACGCTCACCCTTCGGCCTCTGGTGCCGCATTGGGCTTCTTGAGATGCTGCGAGCGTCGTCTCCGTCAGCTGGGCTCCGAGGTCAGAGCTTTCGGCCCCTGAGGACCCACTTTATGCTGACAGCGTCTTTCTGAAGAAGAAGAAGAAGAGACTGCACTGCAGATATGGATCACAGCACTGCCAGATACTCATCCCAGCGCTGACAAACATGAGATTCAGGCCATCAGATCCTGTACACACAAGACTTGGCATTATCAAATAATTTTTGAACGATCGAGTTATAGGGCTGTACAATCTGACGATACAGTTGAAGTAGGAATTATTACGCCCCTAAGCCCTATTTGCTTCAGCTTATTCTCTTAATTCATCAGGCATGGCCACAGCGGAGTGAACCGCCGACTAATCCAGCATATGCTTTACACAGCAGATGCCCTTCCAGCTCTCACACTCATTCACACACTCATACACATACGGCCGATTTTGTTCATCCAATTCACCTGTATGTGGAAAACCGCGCACCCGGAGGAAACCCACGCCAACACTGGGAAAGCTTTATTACATTCACATCGCTTTTATTTAAATATCAAATCCTATTGTGAAAGACCTCAACGTTTCCGGCTCTTCTGGTGCATTGCGACCTTGCCTTCCTGTTTTGTATTGGTTATTGTGTTTTTGTTTTTAATGAATTAAGTCAATTATTGGTGTTTATTAGCACAAATCAGACGCTTTTTAGGTTTGTCGCACTTATAAGAAGCAATCCAGTGTTGTCTTTTTCGGAAGAGCACTAGTTTGTTGTTGTTAAGCATTAACATCAATATTAACCAGAACTACATGATGCACTCTTAAAAACACAGTGTTAAAAACTAACCAAATTGGGTTGTTTTTAACTCTGTTGCTGGGTAAATATAGGACAGAACTCATCAGGGGTTTAAAATAACCCAAGTAATTGGGTTATTATTTTTAACCCCAAAAATTGGTTGTTGTTGCTACCCAATAATTGGTTATTTTTACCTAAATAATAGGTTAATTTGACTTAATTAATAGGTTATATTTTCAAATGTAATTTTTTGTTTTATTTTAAAATCATTAACCACATAAAACTTTATCTCAGAGATCATTCATTCATTCATTTTCTTTTCAGCTTAGTCCCTTTATTAATCCAGGGTTGCCACAGCGGAATGAACCGCCAACTTATCCAGCATTTGTGTGTGTGTGTGTGTGTGTGCGTGTGCGTGTGCGTGTGCGCGCGTGTGCGCGTGCGTGTGTGTGTGTGTGTGCGTGTGTGCGCGTGTGTGTGTGTGTGTGTCATACATGTTGCATTGCAGTCAGCCCCTGCTGGGAGTTGATTTGACCCAAGGAGCTGGGTTGATGTGCCTGTGTGGTGCTAAGGTTGCATTAATTCAAGTCTTAGAAATGGTTACCCTGAAAATAACCTAAGTTTAGGATACATAGCACTACCTAAAAACTACCCAAGACTCTGAAAATAACCCCCAAAAATTACCCAAAT
>CAIGQQ010005031.1:141308-155950 GCA_903798035.1 Danio albolineatus
TATATATATATATATATATATATATATATATATATATATATATATATGTGAATAAAATAAATGAATATAAAAACGTAAAAAAATAAATAACAACAAAATACTGTCCTTCAGTTTTAATCAAATTTTGTACAGTATTTTCTTTTTATTATACCTGTTTTTTTTTGTTTTTTTTTTTGCACCTTAAGGCAATATTGTGGTAATATTGTAGAAAAGCTTCAGCAGTTAATCTAAACGAGAATATTTGATCCTATCATAATAATATATCACATATAACGAAGACTGCAAAGAGCAGAAAAGGCCTGTGATGTTTGCTTAAGCAGAGTTATGAAGCAGCTCTTGCTATAGAGATCAATAGGCTTCTGGTGGAGGGAAACTGGAGCTGCCGTCAGCCTCTATAATGGGATCAAGACTGGGGTTGAAATGGCAGGTGAAACAGCAGTCACATTGTTCTCTGGGCCGCTTTCCTCTCAGAAACGACATTCAATCTGTCTCTCGGCCTCTCCTCCACCGTCTGCACGCTAAAATTCAATTCTAATAGATTTTCAGCGGAAGCTAATGGAGAGCCGGCCTATTAGGACGGGTTTTGCTCCTGATGGCCTCGTCGTTTTCCGGTAAACCAGAAGATGAAGCACATAAAATGACCCATAAACGCTGTTGTGGACACCCAAATTAATGAATGACATTTGTCAACATTTCATAACGTGTTTTTCGCTCTGATCCAAAACCTGGCGAGCTGTCTGTTGTATATAGGCGGCATTAGTTACTTAGTTTATCATTTATTTTGGAACCGTTTCATTCATTAATTTTCCTTCGGCTTAGTCTCTATTTCAAAGGTCGCCACAGTGGAATGAACCGCCGACTACTCCAGCATATGTTTTACGCAGCGGATGCCCTTCCAGCTGCAACCCAGTACTGGGAAACACCCATACACACTCATTCCCACATGCACTTATAGACTACGGCCAATTTAGTTTATTCAGTTCCCCTAAAGCGCAGTTGTTCCCACCAGTTGGGTTTGATTATTGCGGTTCCCTAATTTCAATCATTTACCCTTTTTTCTTTCAGTGACATACATAAAGTTACTGGCGATTTACCGATGCGCATTAATGTTATATACTTGTATATACACTCACCGGCCACTTTATAAGGTACACCTGTCCAACTAATTGTTAACGCAAATTTCTTATCAGCCATTTACATGGCAGCAACTTAATGCATTTAGGCATGTAGACATGGTGAAGACGATCTGCTGCAGTTCAAACCGAGCATCACAATGGAGAAGATAGGGGATTTTGATAAGTGACTTTAATCGTGGCATGGTTGTTGGTGCCAGAGGGGCTTTTCTGAATATTTCAGAACCTGCTGATCTACTCGGATTTTCACGCACAACCATCTCTGGGGTTTACAGAAAAAGGGTCAGAAAAAGAGAAAATATCCAGTGAGTGGCAGATCTGTGTGTACAAATGTCTTGTTGATGCCAGAGGTCAGAGGAGAATGGCATCTCTGAAAATACAACGCGTCCAACCTTGAGGCAGATGGGCTACAGCAGCAGAAGACTACACCGGGTGCCAAGAACAGGAAAATGAACAGGAAAATGAGCTAAGATCTAAGGAAAATGAGGCTACAATTCACACAGGCTCACCAACACTGGACGATAGAAGATTGGAGAAACGTTGCCTGGTCTGAAGAGTCTCCATTTCTGCTGCCACATTCGGATAGTAGAGTTAGAATTTGGCGTCAACAACATGAAAGCATGGATCCATCCTGCCTTGTATCAGTGGTTCAGGCTGGTAGTGATGTAATGGTGTGGGGGATATTTTTTTGGAACACTTAGGGTCCATTAGTACCAATTGAGCATCTTGTCAACACCACAGCCTACCTGAGTATAGTTGCTGACCATGTCCATCCATTTATGACCACAGTGTACACATCTTCTGATGGCTACTTCCAGCAGGATAACACACCATATCATAAAGAGCGAATAATCTCAGACTGATTTCTTGAACATGACAATGAGTTCACTGTACTCAAATCAATTCACCTTTATTTGTATAGCGCTTTTACAATGTAGATTGTGTCAAAGCAGCTTCACATAGAAGGTTATAGTAAATTGAAAATGTCAGTTTAGTTATTAGCTAGTATATTATTAGCTAGTATATAGCTGAGTTCAGTTCAGTTCAGTGTTGTTGAATATTCACTACTTAGAGTTCAAACACTGAAAAGTAATCCATCGATGCACAGCTCTAGCTGCAGTCTAGTCGCCGGACGCTGGAGAACTCGAGGCTCGTCTGTCCTTGGAGGGTCACTGGAATCCGTCTCTTGCTTGCTACTCCGCCAAGCAGCTGCTCAGGATACAGCGAGGTCCAGGGTTAAGGAGCCTTGGGATCGTCTCGTCATGGGTCTTGGATCGCATCAGTCGCGCTGCATAGTCTCTGGGGGCCTCAGGATGAGTATCCCCAGTTGGAATAGAGAACAAAGAAAATAATTAGCGTAGCTGCAGTTCATAGTGTATATAAAGGAGCTGCGTGGAGCACATTTATGCATCATACAGCTAAGTGACGTATTGAGTGTATGCTTTACTAAAAAGATAGGTCTTTAATCTAGTTTTGAACTGAGAGAGAGAGTCTGAGCCTCGGACATTATCAGGAAGGCTATTCCAGAGTTTAGGAGCCATAAATGAGAAGGCTCGACCCCCTTTACTTGATTTTGCTATTCTGGGTACCACTAGAAGCCCTGAGTTTTGAGATCTTAAAGAGCGGGTTGGATTGTAGCGAGACAGAAGGTTGGTTAGATAAACAGGAGCTAGATTATTTAATGCTTTATATGTAAGAAGTAATATTTTAAACTCAATACGAAACTTAACAGGCAGCCAGTGTAATGAGGATAAAATTGGGGTGATATGATCATATTTTCTAGACCTGGTAAGAACTCTGGCGGCTGCATTTTGTACTAGCTGAAGTTTGTTAATAGAGGAGGCTGGGCAACCAGCGAGCAGAGCATTACAGTAATCCAGCCTGGAAGTCATAAAAGCATGAACTAGCTTTTCTGCATCTGAGATGGATAGCATACTTCGTAGCTTAGCAATATTTCTCAGATGAAAGAATGCAGTTTTTGTGATATGGGAGATATGGTTTTCAAAAGTTAAATTGCTGTCTAATATGACACCCAGATCTTTAACAGTAGAGCTAATGCTAACTCTGCATCCCTCTAGTTGCAGGTCGAGTTGTGAGATCTGCTGTGTACAGGATTTAGGTCCTATAAGTAATAGTTCAGTTTTGTCTGAGTTTAAGAGAAGGAAGTTGTTGGTCATCCAGTTTTTAACATCTTTAATACACTCAGTTAGTTTTGATAGTTTAGAAGTCTCGTCAGGTTTAGTAGAAATATATAATTGAGCATCATCTGCATAGCAGTGAAAGCTGATACCGTGTCTTCTAATAATGTCTCCCAGGGGCAGCATGTAAATTGTAAACAACAAAGGGCCTAAAACTGAACCTTGAGGCACCCCATACTTAACTGGCCTGACTTGTGAAGGTTGTCCATTAATATTGACAAACTGGTAACGATTAGTTAAGTATGACTTGAACCATTGTAAAGCCATTCCCTGGACACCTGTAGAGTTTAAGCGATCTATGAGGATATTGTGGTCAATTGTGTCAAATGCAGCACTAAGATCTAGCAGGACTAAGAGCTAATAGTAAATTGTTGGTTATTTTCACTAATGCAGTTTCTGTACTGTGATGAGGCCTGAAACCTGACTGGAACACCTCAAAAGCATTGTTCATCTGCAGAAAGGAGCATAATTGGGCAGAAACAACTTTTTCTAGTATTTTAGACATAAATGGAAGATTTGAAATAGGCCTAAAATTAGCTAAGTGGCAGGGGTCCAGTTGTGGTTTCTTAATAATAGGCTTACTCAAATGGCCTCCACAGTCACCAGTTCTCAATCCAATAGAGCACCTTTGGGATGTGGTGGAATGGGAGATTTGCATCATGGATGTGCAGCCGACAAATCTGCAGCAACTGCGTGATGCTATCATGTCAATATGGAGCAAAATCTCTGAGGAATATTTCCAGTGCCTTGTTGAATCTACACCACGAAGGATTAAGGCAGTTCTGAGGTCAAAAGGGGGGTCCAAAACGTTACTATAAGGTGTACCTAATAAAGTGGCCGGTGACTGTATGCATATATACATTGTAGGGCTGTAACGATACACCAAACCCACGATTCGGTTCGTATCACGATTTTTGACCCACGATTCGATTCGTATCACGATTTTTTTTCGTGAGGGGTGGGAAACTTTTTTTTTTTAAACAATATTTTTTATCAAATAACATTTGAAAAATCTTTATAAACTGAACACCAAAGAACAAGATTAACCATGCAAAATATTAACTATATAAATAGCCAAATATAAAATAAATAAATAGCCAAACCTATAACACTTCTGTTTTTTTTTTAACAAAATACTGTTGAAAAACAAACAGAACTAAACTCCATTGTGGAGATGATTCGAGCATGTTGAAAATTATTTTTCAATCAAGTTCTCTTACATTTAAGAGATGTAAACTTTGCCTGACAAATGTGGAGGAAACACAACTAATTTATACAAAGCGCACAAGAATGAGGCTGCCAAAATGGGCAATGCAGTAAAAAAAAATCTACCGCAGAAGTCAGATGAACAGGTGCAGCCATCAATTAGTGATGCATTTAAGCGATGCACAAAACATAGGAGGGACAGTGTGAGGTGGAACAAATGCACTGATGCAGTAACCAAGAACCTCTGCGAAAAAAATAGTGTCTTTCAATACTTTTTTTTTTCTTTCGGAGACCTCGTAACCACACCCGACAGCTATAATGAACTGTCCGGACGTACATATTTCTCCAAAACAGCTATTCTACGAGCCTACAAACGTATCCGTGGTGAGCTGCAACAGCCCAATTCCACCACAGTCGAGTATTTTTCACTTACAACAGATGTGATCGAGTACAAAAATGACACTTTACATGTCGCTAACTTTCCATTTCATTGACACGGAATGAACACTGGCGTCAAAATGCCTCCAAACTGAACCTAGCAGTGCCCAACACAATTGAGAAGATGGAGAAAGCCCGCACGGACCGTGCCCTTTCTGCTGTGAACTATTAAATTCTTATTTTCCCCGGAGCGGAACAAATTTTCACCGCACAGTTGGACAGGCACAAACAAAAATATAATTCATACATTTTTCTTGGAAAAAAATATCTTTTTGAAACGAATTTCGTTAGGTATAAATTTTATCTTAATTGTGAGGTAGTTTTGGTTGGTCAGTTATTTACTAGATAAAAAAGAATAATGAATAACCTTTGCGGTGATGCACTTCAAAACAAGCGCGCTATATGCTTCAGCGCCAAAACACAAGTTGCCGTGAGATTGTGTTGGTTTGGTAGGCCTAAATAAAATAGCCTAAATAAAATTAAAGTTAAATATTCATAGTTTCAGAGAACCCCATATTAAAGTCGGGACATCTGGTGAACGCCCGTATCCCTCTCTGTGCAGCCAGATTAACAGTGTGAGCAAAGCATCTTATATGCGGTGAAAACAACCGGCCGCTTCGACAGCATTGGCAATGTTTCGTTGTCTGTTGTCATGGGAACTTTTGATATGCTGATCTTCCAATCTATCACAGCCTCTTTACGTATTCTGTGTGTACTTTACGTATCATCTGTATGTTGGTTGTGTTGCCTGTCACTAAAGCACTTACGGCATATTGTGTGGGTCTTGTCGATCCAACGCTATCTCACGGCCAATTGCTATCATTTATCTCCACTGGGTAGCTGAAATGCTGCCATACTGCTGACTTATATGAAGAGGGAGGGTCCACAATCTCTGGTTTAGTTGCCATGTTTCCTCACGTTCTTCTTCAACTAGCTCAACTTTTGCAGGAAGGCGTTACATGATTGAAAAGTTAGTCACGGGTGTGTCGCGATTCTTCCTTATCAAATCGCGACACAGGATCGTGGATCTTAGTGTCGCGATTTCGGTTTCATATCGCGTATCGTTACAGCCCTAATACATTGGATTAATGATTTTTTTAAAACAGAAATTTAGAAAACTAACTCTTAAAATGCAGAATAAATTGGTACACAAATTAGGATGCACATCCTGAAAGCATTGAAACGCTTTCATTTTCCACCACCCGACACCTCCAAACCTTTCATTTATAGCACCGCTTCCTTAATCCGCTCAGGAAGAGACTGACGGGAGGCAGGAGGAAGAGGCGAGATCCTCGTAATTGATTAATATTTTAGGTCCATTGGCAGAAAGCCCTCATCCCCCCGTGAGAAGCAGAACAGCAGGTCACGGCGACAGGCTTTAGGACTCATTTGCTGTAATTGGATTTCAAATCTCTGGAAGGCTTTTCTATTTGCTTATTAATTGAAGCAGCTTAATGACTCTTACTTTTTCCCCCTGTTCTTGTCAGTGAAGGAACTCTCGAGGTCGTACTGGTGCCTGCGAGGTCAAAGGTCATGTTTGCGCTCACATGTGCCTTACAGCGTTTCACTGCAGCTTTTATAACCTCCTCATAAATCAATCACAGTTTCCCCCCAAGGACTCGCTCTGTTCTCCTCCCGCAGAGCTGATTTCTGCCTCAGGAATATACCGGAGTAATAAGACCGCGCCGTGTTTCACTTCTTTTACATTTTCAGTATGTCAGATAGAAATCCTAATGGAGTAGTCCACACAAAAAGGAGTTTGTGCTGCAGAAATGCATTGTAACTAATGGGTAGGCCCACACGGAATCTACGCAGATTTTTAGCCCATCATTGATTCTGTTTATTTACTGGTGTAAATGTGTGTAAATTTATATTTATTCAGTTCTCAAATTAATTTCTGTAATATTATTGACTATTATGAAAATATTCATGTGATTTATTCACTATACAGTCTGTAAAGTCATATTTTCTGTCTTTTAGGCAAGATTTTATATAAAAGACTTGCTTTGTTTACCAAATAAAGTGGATCTAATTGGATTTGCATTGTAAACATTAAATAAAAGATAAAAAGGTATTACTTTATACATATATATATATATTACATATATACATTCCGTCTGGTGCTACTAATGGGTTATTTGAGCTGTTCACAATCTTTTTGTTGTAATTTTGCTGCGGCGTAAAACGTTTTAGTCTTTATTTTAAGGTAGAATTACTGTAGTAAAGCATTAATTATGACTTAATTAAAGTAATAGTTGTGTTTAGGTATTGCACTGTAAAATGCAGGGTTCCACACAATTCATTCATTCCTTCATTTTCTTTTCGGCTTAGTCCCTTTATTAATCTGGGGTGGCCACAGCGGAATGAACCGCCAACTTATCCAGCATATGTTTTACGCAGCGGATACCCTTCTGCTTGCAACCCATCTCTGGGAAACATCCATACACACTCATTCACACACATACACTATGGACAATTTAGCCTAGCCAATTCACCTACACCACATGTCTTTGGACTGTGGGGGGAACCGGAGCACCCGGAGGAAACCCACGCAACCACGGGGAGAACATGCAACCTCCACACAGAAATGCCAACGGACCCAGCCGAGGCTCGAACCAGAGTCCTTCTTGCTGTGAGGTGATCGTGCTACCCACAACGCCACCGTGGCGCCCCTACAATTCATTCAAAATAATAATAATAATAATAATAATACTTTTCTAGACACTCAAAGAGCTTTACGCAATGGGAAGGGGCGGGATCTCCTCATCCATCACCAGTGTGCATTTTTAACAAAATACTCAGCAGAAATAGCAAAAAATGTCAGCAGACTGCGTCTGGCCCTAGTCATAACTCTTTGAAATTGACACTTTTAGGCTTTGGTGCTAATTGTGCCTCTTTGGTGACTGTCGCTTTAAATTCAAATGAGATTGTGATCTTTTTAAAAGAGGGCGGAGCTATGGATGCCTGTATGTCAGCATAGTGGCAGATTCTAAAGAAAAGAAGACCTGTGAAAAAAAAGTCCTATGCTAATGAGGGAGAGATGGTCATTAGTGGGCGGGGCTTTCTCCTTCTGATGACACGTACAAAGAGAGAATGTCAATCAAAGTGTTTCTGCAGACTGTTATTATCAAGTGTAATTATAAAATATATAACAAATATACCTATACCATGTGTGTGTGTGTGTCTGTTTTAAAATTCTAATCACATCTCTGTTTCTTCTGTTTGTAGGTATGGAAAAATTGTATCAACCAAGGCCATCTTAGACAAAACCACAAACAAATGCAAAGGTATGGACATTCATGCTTTGCTCTTTGATTCATGTTGCTCAATATATGTGCAGTTTTTGTTTTGTGTGTAATATTCCTCTGAAAGTTGCATAGTCAGAATGATCACATCATTGTTATTGATGTGCACAACAACTTGTGTGTTTGTTTTTGTGAAAAGTGGGTACATTACATAGCTTTCCATTCATTTTATACTGTCCAAACTGTATATTGTATTGCCCTCACCCCACCCTATCCCTAAATCCAATCGTCACAGGAGATGTGTGCAGCTTTACTCTCTGATTAAACTCATTCTGTGGTGTTTAGAGGTTTTTTGAGAAATGAGGACGTCACCAATGTCCTCGTATTTCACCTCCTTTTTGTAGTACCTATGTCATTATACAGATTTGTGTCCTGACATGTCACAAAAACACGTACACACACATACACACACACACACATACAGGATTCACAAGCTGGTCTTACCTTCACCTTTACTTGTAAATGAAGTCTTGACATGACTTGAAAGACTTTGAAATGATGGCGTTATCTTCTGTCCCGTCTTTTGAAGAGAGTCCTTTAGCTCAGGCATTGGTCGTACATTATTTAATCACGTTTTGGCAAGGCAAGGCAAGGCAAGTTTATTTATATAGCACATTTCATACACAGTGGCAATTCAAAGTGCTTTACATAAACAGGAATAAAATTTAAGTATAAGAAAATAAAAACAAATAATAAAAAACAGATAAAAACAGATTAAAATGAGTTAAGACAAGTTATAAAAGAATGAAAAGAAAAGAAAGACACAATAGTGCGATCTGTCGGACGTAACACAGTGCTCATTCAGTAAAGGCACAGCTAAACAGATGGGTTTTCAGTCTTGATTTGAATGTGCCTAATGTTGGAGCACATCTGATCATTTCTGGAAGCTGATTCCAGCAGCGAGGGGCGTAATAGCTGCTTTTAATAGTTTTGATTGAAAGTCCAATTTTGAGAATTTTATTTAGCTGATTTGATATATTTTTGCAGTCAATCAGAGCAAAACAGACTCCTATTGAACTTTACTGCATAGGAGAAGAGCGACCACTAAGAATAAACGTGAGCTCAGGTGCGCCCTCTTCAGTGCGGCAGAGCTACTGCCTGCGGCCTGCCTCACCTCATGTTTTTTCAGATGCGGCTTTATGTCAGATTTTAACACTAAATGAGAAATAGACATACTTGGAATATATTACATATTATATGGAAAGTGAGGACATATAATAAAAATGTCTAGAATGTTTAAAACATTTGAATAAAGCATTACACTGGTATCATACACTGAGTGAGCAAAAGGGGTGGGCTCAAGCCAGTTTGCTAGGGATTGCGCAATCTGAGGTGAGGCCCAGGTTGGGCTGCCTCACCTCACTTTCTACGCTGTAATTGAACAGGAGATATGCAAAAACACAGCGATTCTGATCATAAAAAGGATCGAAATCATTTGAATTATGGAGAAATTGCATCTATAGCACTGATCAGTGGAAAAATATTGATTTTATTAGTATACATTTCATGATGGCAGGTGAGGCCCTGCCTTCCCTGCCCGCACGTCCATGGTGTGTGCCTGTTATGCGTTGAGTGTGTGTCTGTCGATATGCCTTTTAGGCGTTGTGTGTCAGTGTCTATATTTTCTGTTTGTGTGTGAGTGATTTATATGTTGTGTGTGTGTGTCTATATGTGTCAAGCATTATATTATGTTTGTGTGTCTGTGTCTATGCAGTGTGTGTGTGTTTATATGTCCTGTGTGTGTCTATTAAGCATTGTTTGTGTTTCTATGAGTGTCTAACAAGTATTGTGTGAGTGTGTGTGTGTGTGTGTGTGTGTGTGTGTGTGTGTGTGTGTGTATGTGTGTGTCTATGTGTGTCTGTCTATATGTTCTCTGTGTGTCTATTATGCAGTTTGTGTGTGTGTGGGTTTATATGTCCTGTGTGTGTCTATTAAGCGTTATGTATGTGTGTCTGTATCTATATGTCCTGTGTGTGTCTATTAAGCATTGTGTGTGTGTCTGTGTGTGTCTATTAAGCGTTATGTGTGTGTGTTTGTCTATGTGTGTCAAGTGTTACGTATGCGTGCCTGTGTCTATATGTTCTCTGTGTGTCTATGCAGTGTGTGTTTATATGTCCTGTGTGTGTGTGTCTAATGTATGTGTCTATTAAGCGTTGTGTGTGTGTGTGTCAAGTGTTATGTATGTGTGTCTGTCTATATGCCCTCTGTGTGTTTATTATGCAGTGTGTGTGTGTTTATATGCCCTGTGTGTGTCTATTAAGCATTGTGTGTGTGTGTGTGTGTGTGTGTGTGTCTATTAAGTGTTGTGTGTGTGTGTGCGTGCGTGCGTGCGTGCGTGCGTGCGTGCGTGTGTCTCAAGTGTTATGTATGTGTGTCTGTGTCTATATGTGCTCTGTGTGTCTATTATGTAGTGTGTGTGTGTGTGTTTAAATGTCCTGTGTGTGTGTGTGTGTGTGTGTTTGCGTCACACTGTTGAAGTTCAGCTAGTGTGGGTGTATCAGGAAACAGAAACACAGCCAGTCTGTCGCTGATCTCCCAGAATGCTCTCTGTTCTGCCGGTGTCTGGGCTGAGGTTTTTCCTCTGGGGTTTGTCTCCAGGATCTGGCTGTGTTCCTGGGCTTCAGGCTTTAGTCACAGCGCTGTGGATTATTTATGTGCTGAGTAATTTCAGCGCGGCTCCAGCGTGGTGTTGATGGACCGGCTTCACATTTCTGTTTCCTGCCGTCCAGATCAGCGCACGCATTTTAAAGAGGCGCGGATGGAAAATGTTGACCCAGTGATGCAAATGGTCTGAGCAAACAAGTGACACGAGCCTCAGTCTAGCCAGAAAAGAGCGGCTTTCACTTTCACATTACAGGAATAAAGCTGGATGATATATGGAGTATGATTTCAGTACAATAATAATAATAATGATGATGATGATATGATATTTATTTGAATCACAATCATAGGTTTCAGAGATGAGTATATTTAATTTACCAGCACAGAATAATGAAAGAGTTTATTTTATACTAGTAATATAATATAATATAATATAATATTGTATGGTATGGTATAGTATGATATGATATAATTTATATAATATAATATAATATAATATAATAACATAATATAATACAATACAATAAAATATAATATATGGTATAGTATAGTATGATATAATATAATATAATATAATATAATATAACATAATCTAATATATTATGGGCGCCACAGTGGCGTAGTGAGTAGCACGTTCGCCTCACAGCAAGAAGGTCGCTGGTTCGAGCCCCGTCTGGGTCAGTTGGCATTTCTGTGTGGAGTTTGCATGTTCTCCCGTGGTTGCGTGCGTTTCCTCCGGGTGCTCCGGTTTTCTCCACAAGTCCAAAGATATGCACTGCAGGTGAATTGTCCGTAGTGTATGTGTGTGAATAAGAATGTATGGATGTTTCCCAGAGATGGGTTGTGGCTGGAAGGGCATCCGCTGCGTAAAACAAATGCTGGATAAGTTGGCGGTTCATTCCTCTGTGGCGACCCCGGATTAATAAAGGGAATAAGCCGACAAGAAAATGAATGAATGAATAATATAATATGATATGATATAATATAATATATAGTGTATAGTATAGTATAATATATAGTGTAGTGTAGTATAGTATAATATAATATAGTGTAGTATAATATAGTATTGTATAATATAATATAAGATAAGATATATAACATAACAAAATAACATAATGTAACAGCATAACATATATAATATACTCAATATAATATAGTATAGTATGATATGATATTATATATGATATAATTTAATATGTTATAATATGGTATAGTGTAGTATAGTATAATATGATATAATATGGTATAATATAATAGTATAGTATAGTATAGTATAGTGGTATGGTATTTTATGATAGGATATAATATAATATGATACAATATGATATAATATCGGGCGCCACGGTGGCGTAGTGGTTAGCACGTTCGCCTCACAGCAAGAAGGTCGCTGGTTCGAGCCCCGGCTGGGTCAGTTGGCATTTCTGTGTGGAGTTTGCATGTTCTCCCCGTGGTTGCGTGGGTTTCCTGCGGGTGCTCCGGTTTCCCCCACAGTCCAAAGACATGTGGTATAGGTGAATTGGGTAGGCTAAATTGTCCGTATAGTGTATGAGTGTGAATGTGTGTGTGTGGATGTTTCCCAGAGATGGGTTGCGGCTGGAAGGGCATCCGCTGCATAAAAATATGCTGGATAAGTTGGCGGTTGATTCCGCTGTGGCGACCCCGGATTAATAAAGGGACTAAGCCGAAAAGAAAATGAATGAATGAATGAATGATATAATATAATATAGTATAATATGGTATAGTATAGTATAATATGGTATAGTATAGTATAGTATAGTATAATCCACATCAACCTGAAGCTCAAGACCGGTTACTCACTGAAGCTAAGCAGTACCTGGATTGGAGACCAAATGGGAAAGCTGGTGTTAGTGAGGCCAGCAGGGGCGCTCAACAGTTACAAACACCACAAACATCAAACCCCCCCACCACCATTTTTTAACACTTCTCTTTTGTTTAATTATCTTGGCTGTGTTTTTGGTCTAGTTTTTAATGCATGTATCTTTGTACTTATACACTCACTGGCCACTTTTTTAGGTACAGCTTATAGTTCTGGGTAGTACCCCTTTTGTTCAAGTTGGAGATTTTGGTCCATGTTGACATGATAGCATCACGCAGTTGCTGCAGATTTGTCGGATGCACATCCATGATGTGACTCCCATTCCACCACATCCCAAAGGTGCTCTATTGGATTGAGCTCTGGTGACTGTGGAGGCCATTTGAGTACAGTGAACTCATTGTCATGTTCAAGAAACCAGTCTGAGATGATTCACGCTTTATGACATGGTGTGTTATCCTGCTGGAAGTAGCCATCAGAAGATGGGGACACTGTGGTCATAAAGGGATGGACATGGTCAGCAACAATACTCAGGTCGGCTGTGGTGTTGACACAATGCTCAATTGGTACTAATGGGCCCAAAGTGTTCCAAGAAAACATCCCCCACACCAACAACCTGAACCGCTGATACAAGACATGATGGATCAATGCTTTCATGTTGTTGACGCCAAATTCTGACCCGACCATCCGAATGTCGCAGCAGAAATGGAGACTCATGAGACCAGGCAACGTTTCTCCAATCTTCTATTGTCTAATTTTGTTAAGCCTGTGTGAACTGTAGCCTCAGTTTCCTGTTCTTAGCTGACCGGAGCGGCACCCGGTGTGGTCTTCTGCTGCTGTAGCCCATCTGCCTCAAGGTTGGCCGTGTTGTGCCTTCAGAGATGCTCTTCTGCAGACCTCGTTGTAACGAGTGGTTATTTGAGTTACTGTTGCCTTTCTATCAGCTGGAACCAGTCTGGCCATTCTCCTCTGACCTCTGGCATCAACAAGGCATCTGCGCTCACAGAACTGCCGCTCGCTGGATATTTTCTCTTTCAGACCATTTTCTGTAAACCCTTAAGATGGTTGTGTGTGGAAATCCCAGTAGATCAGCAGTTCAAAGTTACTTAAATCACCTTTCTTCCCCGTTCAGATGCTCGGTTTGAACTGCAGCAGATCTATACTATGTAAAATATTATTTATTATTATTATTATTTTAGATTGAAATATTACATGACCGTTATTTTTTTCTTTAAAATGCTACTAAAATGTCGTAGTGTTTGAGTTGGTTGAATTAATGCTTCCTCTCTCTCTTTATCAATAAATGTAACCAAAGGTCTATCATTATCATATTAAATCAGCCTAATGAAACTCTACTCTGTATTTTCTCTGATACTTGAACATGTAGATGGTGATTGTGTGTGTGTTTCTCTGTCCCGTGTGATCTGAGAGTCAGTTTTGGGTTTGTGGTTTGACCTGTTGGCAGCTTGAATATAGCAGCGAGTGAAGGAGGAGCCGAATGCAGGACTTATCTCAGATCAGCTTCCTCATGTCCGTTTAATTGTTCTCATTAGGGAAGCAAACACTGATAGTGCAGCTCTTCTCTTTGATAAATGACTCTCAGCACACACACACACACACACACACACACACACGGAGATAAGATGCTCTCCAGAACGCACACACTTCAGTTTCTCTGTCACTCCTGATTTAACATCATACACACTGACACTGGAGAGTCGTTACTTTCTTCTGTGCATAAATGTGTGTGTGTGTTACACGTAGACACGTACACATACACACACAAATTCACACCTGCACACACACATACGCACGAACATACACAAATCTGCACACACAAACACGCACACACATTTCTTCATGCACACACACACTCACAGACACACACCAGCACACACATACACACATCTTTACATGCATACACACA
>CAIGQQ010005031.1:164193-180589 GCA_903798035.1 Danio albolineatus
AATATATGTATATGTATATGTATATATATATGTATATAAGTATATATGTATATGTATATATACATACAATAGAAATCTATAAGCAGGTGTGTTTGATTAGAGTTGGAGCTAAACTATGCAGGACACCGGCCCTCCAGGACTAAGTTTGCCCACCCCTGGTTATAGGGATGGTCAAATGTGTAATTTTATTTTATATTATTTTAATGATTAATATTATTATTTAAAGGCCCCTTTTAACAAGATGTAAAATACGTCTCTGATGTCCCTAGAGTGGGTATGGGAAGTTTCATCATACAAATAATGTTTTATAACCCTTTCAATCTGACCGTATTAGGCTTTGATACAAATTGCGCCATTTTGGTGACTGTCTCTTTAAATTCAAATGAGATTGTGCTCTTTTCAAAAGAGGGCAGGGCTGTAAATGCCTGTGTATCAGCTGAAAAACTGGAAATGTGTCCGTGTGTGAGAATGCGTCAGTCTATATACTCCTGTCGTTGTTCGTTTGTGCTTCATCTAAAACTCCTCATTTATAATCCTCTTTATTTATACTCTACGCGTCCGCTAGTTCGCTTGAGTGTGCGCGGCGAATGTGACGTCATCGCGGAGTTTGCGGATGTTCGCTTTGGGTGCATGCAACATAATTTCAGCTGGCGAAGCGCATGTTTTTTTTGAGACTCGAGTGAACAGTGCTGCGTCTGATTTGAGTTGAATATAAAAACACTTTGAAGAGATTTTGTCTGTAACACGTAAGACTGTACAGACACCTTTATGATCAGTGATCATAGAGATAACCAGATGACCAATAATTCTTGGCTAGAAATTGCAACAGCAGTGGGAAAGGAGGAAAGTTTTTGTTAAAAGGTTTGGAAAAACCTGAGGGATCAGTTCATTAAAGCCAAAAGAGGCCAATGAAGACCCGGGTACACAATTACAGAATATGTTTTTCCACCAGTCATAGGTTTAACACTGATGTATATATTACAATTGAAATATATCGGTTTACAACAATATGCACTGCTTTTCTAGGCTTTATTGGTGATAATGGTCAGGAATGTTGGACCATTATTGCCTTTTTAGCATAAGTAGAGGACAGAAACTAGCCAGACAGTACTGTGTAAATTGTGGATAAAAATCATCTGTATTATTTAGTAAGTGTACTTTTTTTGCTTTTATTCTTGCCATAATAAAAAATATATTTGTAGAGAAACCCGTGTTCTCTTGTCATTAATATTTGAATAAATTATAATAGGTAAAACTGGCGACATGGTGGCGCAGTAGGTAGTGCTGTCGCCTCACAGCAAGAAGGTCGCTGGTTTGAGCCCCGGCTGGGTCAGTTGGCATTTCTGTGTGGAGGTTGCATGTTCTCCCCGTGGTTGCGTGGGTTTCCCTTCGGGTGCTCCGGTTTCCCCCACAAGTCCAAAGACATGCGGTACAGGTAAATTGGGTAGGTTAAATTGTCCGTAGTGTATGTGTGTGTATGAGAATGCATGGATGTTTCCCAGAGATGGGTTGCGGCTGGAAGGGCATCCGCTGCGTAAAACAAATGCTGGATAAGTTGGCGGTTCATTCCGCTGTGGTGACCCCGGATTAATAAAGGGACTAAGCTGACAAGAAAATGAATGAATGAATAATAGGTAAAACTGTCAAAGATAAGAATAAAAGCAAGTGATGCATCAAAGTTTGATTAAATTTTTTTTTGAATGGTTATATAATCTTTATAATCATTAAAACAATTTGGTAAAACAATAAAAATAATTAGTTTAAAAATCTTGATCGATATAATGATATGAAGTAATTCCGAAAACTTTCTACTTCTCTGTTTATCTGTCTGACTTTATGATCAGTTTCTTTTGACCGCCCCTGTCGCTTTAAAGAGTATCAAAGCGGCGAACGTTGCAAGTATAAAAGCCTTGTCCGTTTTGCGAGGTGCGCGTGCAGTCAGCGGAGGCGCACGATGTGGCGCCAGGCAAAAGTATAAATCCAGCTTTAGCTGGCATTATCTTCAGCAGCTCAAGCACTCTAATGGCGGACAGCTGCTTCTCACTCAGGGCTGTGTATACTAACGAGGGAGAGATGGTCACTAATGGGCGGGGCTTTCCTTTTCTGATGACACGTACAAAGGGAGAAGGTCAATCAAAATGTTTCTGCAGACTGTTTTTATCAAGTGTGATTATAACAAACAGAATTAATAAATGTTTACCATTAGTACCTGGCTATATTCACACACTGTTGCCACACAACTCTGTTTAAACACCTTATAAAAGTGATTTTTGCATAAAAGGTCACTTTTAAGATACAAATTAACACGCACACATGTTGTTTTGACATACTTCAGCATTATTTATGGTAATTCGCACCCTGTCTTTAGGTAGTTACTGCAGTTCTGGACTTCCTCACTCCTGATAGCTCTATCTTTATGTTTAAACGCTGTCTTTAAGGACTGGTTGGTTTGTTTCTCTGGGTTCGGCCCTCTGCCATTGTTCCCTAATGCTGCTCTGCTGATTTCTTCTGTCAGCGTATTACTTTAGTAATCCAGTCCCGCCTCTCTCTTGTCTTCTCTTTGTTCTGCTCATTTTCTCTCCGTCTCTTCGGGGTGGAGATTGAGCGCAGTAGGATGTTAATGAATATTAATGTAGCGGCCCTTTTGTCCCCGGGGAGACACACTCACACACGCTGTCTCTTTCTCTCTCTCTCTTTCTCTCTCTCTCTCTCTCTCTCTCTCTCCACTTTATGGGCTGACACACATGGGTACATATTGCCAAAGTGTACAGAGCAATATAAAAAATCTCTCTCTCAAGAAGATTCACACCTAATGTGTTTATTTTAGGGATTAAATATTGTCAGAAACAAAGAGTAAATTGGCAGCTGATAAAAGTTTATTGTTGGACAAGCTAAACTTGCAATTTATGTCATAAGGAGAAATAGGACGAAGTAATTAACAGTAGTGATGATACAGTAGGTGCTACTTTAATATGGCCATTACCGCTGCACCTTCTACCGCCGCCGCATAAGAACGTGTTTTTAGGTATGACCGCAATTTGCGACTATGCCACCAGGGGGCACAAAGGGACGGGATGCGAACAGACAGAAATATACAGTGACTGTAAATACCTTGCTGCTTATGAATGAAGAGGAAATAATAGGACAAAACATTATAATTGCTTGATTAATCATTAAAACTTGTTATTATTGTAAACGTGTGAAATGAAATGAAGATTAATTTTGGAAAAAGTTAAAGAAATAAAAGACCACTAAAATAAACGACAACTAAAATGAACATAGGTACAAACATACATAGAAAAATAGACCAAAATATATAAATATATAAAGCAGTGCTTTAGCCTAAAAATAGAGAGATGTACAGTGTT
The DNA here is from genome assembly GCA_903798035.1 of Danio albolineatus. Taxonomy (NCBI): domain Eukaryota; kingdom Metazoa; phylum Chordata; class Actinopteri; order Cypriniformes; family Danionidae; genus Danio; species Danio albolineatus. Next base: position 167,562 of record CAIGQQ010005031.1, read on the forward strand.
TGTTTGTGACTAAGACAGTTAATAAACTTTTTCATTTACGTTTTCATTTACGTTTTCGTTGATGTCATTGTCATTTACATCTAATGTCTCAATTATTGTACATAAATGAATAATTAAATAGGCTTAAATAATTATTTACTTAAAGACATTACCAGCGAAACATGAAGAAATGTCCGGCACATGGTCTTAAGAGCTCTTAAGTTGAATGCTACTTCATCAAAAGCATAAAAATAAGCTGACCTACCTTAAGCAGATCACTAAAATTTAGGGCTGTCCAAAAATTTATCGTGATTAATCACATCCAAAATAAAAGTTTAACATAATATTTGTGTGTGTACTGTCTATATTTATATTATGAATATATAAATACACAAATGCATATACTTTATAAAATGTTGGTTTATATTTAGATATCTAAAAAATATATGTGTATGACACAAATTTTACATTTGAAAATTATGTTACTACTTTGATGTAACTTTTTTATATATAGTTTTGCCTTCTATGAATGTGTTTATCACATATACATAATACATATATATAACACACACACATATTATGTCAAAACAAACTTTTATTTTGGATGTGATTAATCACGATTAATTTTTGGACAGCCCTACTAAAATTATAATAAAAGTAATTTTGCCGCAGGACATAAATTGGCCTAAGGGCCCGTGCACACCTAGACGTTTTTTTGCTTGCGTTTTCGGTCGACGTTTAACGCCTCGTGACTAAATAAAGGGCGCCAATGTGATCGTGCACATCAACGCACAAAACGGCATGCACAAAAGCATAAAAAAAATTTAAAAAACGCCTCATGCTCATTTTTTTGTTTTGACGCACCGCATCAAAACCTTCTCCACCAATCAGATTGGCACTTTTGTTCACGTGTACGGAGCTGCTGAAGTTACAGTAAACAACCCCTTGGAGGCGCTCAACGCACATTGAAGAAGATGCCCAGAGACGATATGAACGTGGAGCTGCTTATTGCACTGGTATCCGAACGAAAAGTGCTGTATGATAAACGAGACATCGACATTGTTTGAATCGCCAGTGACTTAAACAAAGACCATAGAACCACTATTGATTGGTGATATTAAGCTCTTTGACAGCAAGCATGTCAACTTTCTTTCTCTCCTCTTCTACTGTGTTTTTAAGTGGTGTCAGAAGCTTAAAGTTGTGTAGCGCCACCCTGTGCACCGGAGTCTTTCTGTTTTCATACTCTTCTGCTTGATGTCAGTGAAAATCGCTTGGGTTTGAATGCAGAAAATTGTCTCATAAAACGCTGATGATAAACGCAAACAAAAAGCTGAGATAGATGGATGGGTGGGTGGGTGTATGGATGGATGGATGGATGGATGGGTGGATAGATATGAAATGGTTTTAATGGTAAAATAGGTAAAATAAGATAGATAGATGGATAGATGGGCAGATGGAGATAGATAGATAGATAGATAGATAGATAGATAGATAGATAGATAGATAGATAGATAGATAGATAGATAGATAGATAGATAGATAGATAGATAGATAGATAGATAGATAAATGTTTTTAATGGTAAAATGATTTGCCTTTTAAAAGTCAAGTCTCTTTCTCTCTCTCTCTGTTTCTGCTGATGGAAGGGAAACTACAGCAGGAAATCAGTCAGTGTTTCACTGCACAGAATGGATTGGGGGCGTCGGCCAAGAGCTGCATGCAAATGAGCTGGTCATCAATATTAATGCTCACCCTATATTAGCCTGGGAGTCAAGAGTTGTAGACGTGCTTTCGCTTTAACCTCACTTATGAATTTAATTCACCTGTACTCATGTATTTAGATACCAGCTTTGCGATAATCTAGTGAACGGTTCAGTTTGGAGGAGTAAATATAAGGCACTGCTGGTTTTCTGCTATGGCTTAATGTATTCTGTTGTGTTGTGGGTTTTTATGCTCTATTCTTCATCCATGTTAAGCTGCTTCGGCACAATCTACATTTTAAAAAGTACTACAGGAATAAAGGTGATTTGATTCATTTATTCATTCGTTCATTCATTTTCTTGTCAGTTTAGTCCCTTTATTAATCCGGGGTCGCCACAGCTGAATGAGCCATCAACTTATCCAGCAGTGGCGGATTTAGGCATGGCCAATATGGGCGATCGATCGCCCAGGGCGGCATTGTGTGGGGGGCGAAGCTGGATTTATACTTTCGCCTGGCGCCGCTTCGTGCGCCTCCGCTGAGTGCACGCGCACCTCGCGAAATGGACGAGGCTTTTATACTTGACGCGTTCGCCATTGTGATATTCTTTAAAACGACAGGGGGCTCAAAAGAAACTGACCGTAAAGTCAGACAGATAAACAGAGAAGTAGAACGTTTTCGGAACTACAACATATCATTAATTTATTGATGTTTATTAAACTAGTTATTTTTTTTATTTTTTAAATTATTTTAATGAGTATACAGATTTTTATAACCATTCAAGATTTTTTTAAATCAAACTTTTGATGCATCACTTGCTTTTGTTCATATCTCGGACAGTTTTACCTATTAAAGTGTATAAAAATATTAATGACAACAGAACACGGGTTACTCTACAAATATATTTTTATTATGGCAAGAATAAAAGCAAAAAAGTACACTTACTAAAGAATACAGATGTTTTTTTTATTTACGTAGCCCGCTCCACAATTCACACATGACTGTCTGGCTAGTTTCTGTCCTCTACTTATGCTAAAAAGGCAATAATGGTCCAACATTCCTGACTATAATCACCAATAAAGCCTAGAAAAACAGTGCATCATGTTGTAAACCGATTGGTTCAAATATTTCTTTCTAGTTATCGAAGACATCATTTGTTCCTTAATTATAGTTTTGTTACTATTAAATTGTTTTAAATTCAATTGTAATATATACATCAGTGTTAAACCTATGACTGGTGGAAAAACATATTCAGTAATTGTGTGCCCGGGTCTCCACTTTTGCCATGGCCTCTTTTGGCTTTAACAAACTGATCCCTCAGGTTTTTCCAAACCTTTTGCACAAAACTTTGCTCCTTTCCCATGGCTGTTGCAATTTCTAGCCAAGAATTATTGAGCACCTGGTTATCTCTATGATCACTGATCATAAAGGTGTCTGTATAGTCTTACGTGTTACAGACAAAATCTCTTCAAAGTATTTCATATTCAACTCAAATCAGACGTGGCGCCACACGCACTGTTCGCATCAGTCTAAAAAAAAACCATGCGCTCTCCCAGCTGAAATCATGTTGCGCGCACCCAAATCAAACATCCGCAAACTCAGCGTTGACTCGAGTGGACGCGTTGAGTATAAACCAGGCTTAACAGCCATTTATGTTACCTACGACCCAAGGTGTCGGCTCGCAGCGAGTTTTGCTAGTTGACAAAACTGAAGTTGATGTAATATGATGATGATCCTATTTTGACTAAGTATGGCTATAGATGCAGAAAGGATGGATAATGAGGCAGGGAGAGAAGACTTGATAACATTAATTCTCGACCTTGAGTTAAGTCTAAGATGAACAGATAACTCTATAAAACATATATAGTTTTTGTATTTTATACAATGGTCAAAATTTATTGTTTTTCAGTTACATTTAGGATTGATTTCTGTTATTTATTTATAATAATAATAATAATAATAATATAAAAAATAATAATTCATATTAATATTAATATTTATAACAACTATAAATATTTTTAATAATTCCAATTAATTTTTTTTCCATATTTTACTCAAAGTTAGGGTAAAACAACAAACATATTTTAGAATGTACATGTTTAATGGTCCTTTTTATACTACAAACAATTTAGCCTACGCAATTCACCTATAGCTCATGTGTTTGGACTTGTGGGGGAAACCGGAGCTCCCGAAGGGAAACCCACACAGCCACAGGGAGAACATGCAAGCTTTACACAGAAACGCCAACTGAGCTAGCCGAGGCTCGAACCAGCGACCTTCTTGCTGTGAGGCGACAGCGCTACCCACTGCGCCACCTTGTCATCCATGAATTTTATGGGGTTTTTTTGCAATTCATTGTGGTGAAGAAGCTTACCAATGATATTAGGGAAACGAAGAAGAAAAATACATGGTGTCGCCTCACAGCAAAAAGGTTGCTGGTTTGAGTCCCACCTGGGTCAGCTGACCTTCTTGTGTGGAGTCTGCATGTTCTCTCTGTGTTTCCTCCGGGTGCTCCGGTTTCCCACACTGTCTAAACACAACAACATCTGCCTGACTTCAAGATCCTTTTGGCCTGAAGTTTTATTCCACACACACACACTTTATTAGGCATTTTTTGTATTCTGCTCTCGAGGTGTGAGTGTTTTTGTAATGCACTTTGAATTTGTTAGGTTGTGTAAAAGGTTGATTTGATGGGCAGGTGTGTATGGTCAGTGATTTCTGTTGTCAGATCTGCAGGTGTTCGTGCGTTAACTGATAAAGTGTGACGGCGCTCTGGAAGTGTGTGAATGATAAGATCTGTAGGACTGGGGTGTTTATACAGGTGTGTGTGTGTGTGCTGTGTTCAGAAGGGAGCATTAACACACTTTTAAACTAAACCTTCACCTTGTGGTTCTGTAAAAACAGTGTTTGCTTATGCTCTACACACTTTTTTGCATGTTATTAAATACTGATTTAATAACATCTTCACACGTGTTATTAGACAGACATGGCACCTGTCAGTCAATTCAGTGGGATGGGAAAACCGCACTCCTACTTCAAAACTCCTATTTTAACATCAGAGACTTAGGCCCCGTTTACACTAATGCGTTTGCGTTTTAAAACGCATAAGTTTTGCTACGGTTACGCCATCCGTCCACACCACGCCGGAGTTTTCGAGCCCCGAATATGGAGCGTTTTGGAAACGCTGGAGAGGCCGTTTCCATTCTAAAAAGCTGCTTCTCCGTCTCAGTGTGGATGGGGAAAACGGAGACTTCTGAAAACGGAGGTGTGGCTGCTGAGATTCGCTACTTGGGTCATTGCGTGACCTTCCCTTATTCGTCAAGCCCCTATCACATGACTATAACGCCACCGGAAGACGGCAGACCAGCCTTCACTGTAAACAACATAGACAGAAATGGGAGCGTTGTTTGCACTATTGTCTGTTTTAGGCGCCATTGTGCAGTTAAACTCTGCCTTTTTTACTACAACAGCTGCATATATTCGCAAGAGGCAAGCTATTGTTCGAGCACTCGCTAATTGCTTGCGTTTCAAGCAGTGTAAGCCCCATTTAGAATGCCGAGCGAGACACATGCTTCCTGTTTATACTTGAACGCGCATGCCCAGAGTGCACGAATGAACACGTGATATACGTTTCTGGTGGAGTAGTGTGGACTGAGATATGTTCAGAAATGCTGGGTGAAACGCTAGTGTGGACGCGGATCGTTTTCATGCTAAAACGCACTAGTGTAAACGGGGCCTTAAAGGGCCACGAAACCCCCCTGTCTCAGCAGGGTGTTTTCACACTTCTAGTTTGGAAAAGCTCAGGAAAGTGGGTGTGTTCAGCTCGGTTTAGGTGGGAGTGTCGGGGGAGGGAAAGAGGGAAAGTTTTGAATAAAAATTTGAGTTTCCATTTAGGCATGCGCTGATTTTCACAGAGGCATAACAAACACACAGACGCAGAGGAGAAAGACAGTGACTGTGTTTACATTGATGTCAGTAATCCAATTATTTGCCAAATTATTAATTTGTCAACTTTAACTGCACTTTCACTTTAATCCAGGAACATTTCCTGCATGCCCCCCGTGACCAACGAGATGCGAGAAACTGCTAACAGTGTGTTTTTAATGGAGTGTTTAAGACCGCGCAGCGTATGAGAGAAATAAAAACCCCTCCACATTTCTCGGTAACTTATGCTCTCAGTAGGTAGCGTTAGAAAGCCGTGTGCGTATACACTATCCTGTCACAAAATGCGGCGGTGTTTATATGTTTCCACTCGGAGAGCAGCATCTACAGGGGATCTTTCAGTCTATAATACTGTAGTGATGTTAGCGTGCTGTAAACTCAGTATTAGTTCTAATCATTTTGACTAAGGTATGTCTATAAACAACGAAACAGTACTGCTGAGGAAACTAACTAACTTTCCCATCGGAATAAACAAACAAGGAGCACAGCTCGCTCACTTACCAAAGACAGGACAATCAACATGAACTGCAGCTGTGTGTTTTTTTAAAAGGAGGCGAGCGGCAAATCCTGATTTCACCATTTCCAGATGTGAAAAGCTCTCGGGTGAAAAAAAAAGTTACTTACAGACGCATTTCTGCTGCGCGCGCGTGGGAGTCCAGCTGCGCTCTTATAGCGGAAATGAAAACAAAACCTTCGTTGCAGCACATAAACGCAACACTGGCGACCTGTGTCTCCAAACAATTCTTCTTCTTCTTCAGGTACAAACAATCTTCGAAGCAATCATGCATATTAATGAAGTTGCACCGCATACACAATAGAGCGCGCTGGTTGGTTTGAACCAAGTCTATCTCATGACTTAATGCCGCACACTCAGGCCCTGTTTACAGTAATGCGTTTTAGTTTTAAAACAGCGTTTTAGCATGAAAACGATCCGTGTCCACACTAGCGTTTCACCCAGCGTTTCTGAACACATCTCCATCAACACTACTCCACCAAAAACATATATCACGTGACCATTTGAGCACTCTGGGCATGCGCATTCAAGAACAAACAGGAAGCATGTGTCTCGCTCGGCATTCTAAATGGGGCTTATGCTGCTGGAAACGCGAGCGATTAGCGAGTGCTCGAACAATAGCTTGCCTCTTGCGAATATATGCAGCTGTTGTAGTAAAAAAGGCAGAGTTTAACTACACAATGGCGCCTAAAACGGACAATAGTGCAAACAACGCTTCCATTTCTCTGTCCATGTTGTTTACAGTGAAGGCTGGTCTGTCGTCTTCCAGTGGCGTTAGTCATGTGATAGGGGCTTGACGAATAAGGGAAGGTCACGCAATGACCCAAAAACGAATATCATTAGCGAATCTCAGCAGCCACGCCTCTGTTTTCAGACGTCTCCATTTTCCTCCATCCACACTGAGACGGAGCAGCAGCGTTTTAGAATGAAAACGGCCTCTCCAGCATTTCCAAAACTCTCCGTTTTCGGGGCTCGATAACTCCGGCGTAGTGTGGACGGATGGAGTAACCGTAGCAAAACTTATGCGTTTTAAAGCGAAAACGCATTAGTGTAAACGGGGACGTCACGATGCACTGGCCGGTACAGACGTCCACTCTCCACGCTGGAATACACGCATGGATCTCATCGGCGTAATGCAGCTTCAAAAATTCGTTTCAAACCGGAAGAACGAATTTGCTCGAAATAATGCAAAAACAACCAATTTTCACTTTTTAGTGAGATATATATGTCCTAATAGTGTTTATAGCAGCGTGGGACACATATATGACTGTCAACAGCTCAACAAATGTGTTTTGGTGTTTCCTGACCTTTTAATGTGTTTCTATCACTCCAATATGACTGTGGACACACTATACCTGCACACAGTTCTGTCCAAACAGCTTACAGAAGATGATTCTCATCATAGGTGCCCTTTAATTTGTAAATTTTATTTTAATAAAATAGTTATTTTTACACTCCATTTGACTTTTTTTTCCCTCTGTATAACCAATAAACAGCAAAAGTCTCACAGTTTTTGTCCATTTTTTTCCTCTTCCACTAGCAACTATTTGATTTTATTTTCAATGTGCTACCATGATCTGAATAACAAAGTTATTTCTTCTCTGAATAAGTGATGTATTTAAAAATTAAATGATACAATATTTACAATGTTTGCTACCTTTTTCTCCCAACAGCAACAAGAGCAGGACCCGACTAACCTGTACATCTCTAACCTGCCGTTAACCATGGATGAGCAGGAGTTGGAGGCCATGCTGAAGTCCTTCGGTCAGGTCGTCTCCACACGAATCCTCCGGGACACCAACGGGGCCAGTAGAGGGGTCGGATTTGCGAGGCGAGTGTCCACATTACACCTGTTCCTTTTTTCATCTTACAATACATAGTTTGGACACGGTGGCGCAGTAGGTAGTGCTTTCACCTCACAGCAAGAAGGTCGCTGGTTCGAGCCTCGGCTGGGTCAGTTGGCATTTCTGTGTGAAGTTTGCATGTTCTCCCCGTGTTCACGTGGGTTTCCTCCGGTGCTCCGGTTTCCTCCACAGTCCAAAGATATGCGGTACAGGTGAATCGAACTAAACAGAAATGGAATTAAGACATGGAGTATTCCTGTTTTAGTGGCATTATTGAAATGCAGTACAGACTTCTGCAATCAAAATATTACCATCATGACATAATTATCTGCACCTTCCAAGTCAGTAAAGGACCACCGACACCCCAGAGCCATTTTCAGATCTCTCCAGAGATGTTCAATAGGATTTAGGTCTGGGCTTTGGCTGAGCCACTCAAGGTCATTCACTGAGTTGTCCTAAAGCCATTCCATTGATATTTTAGTGATGTGCTTTGGCTCATTGTCCTGCTGGAAGATGAACCGTCGCCCCAGTCTGAGGTCAAGAGCACTCTGAAGCAGGTCTTCATTCAGGATGTCTCTGTACATCGCTGCATTCATCTTTCCCTCTATCCTGACTAGTCTTCCAGTTCCTGCTGCTGAAGAACATCCCCACAGCATGATACTGCCACCACCAAGCTTCACTGTAGGGATGGTGTTAGTCTGGTGATGAGCGGTGCCTGATTTCCTCCAAAAGTAACGCCTGGCGTTCACTCCAAAGAGTTCAGTTTGAGATCAGACCAGAGAGTTTAGTTTCTGATGCTCTGAGAGTCCTTCAGACGCCTTTTGGCAAACTCCAGGCTAAGGAGAGGCTTCTGTCTGGCCACTCTACCATACAGGCCTGACTGGTGGATTGCTGCACAGATGGTTGTCCTTCTGTAAGGTTCTCCTCTCTCCACAGAAGAACGCTGGAGCTCAGACTGAGTGAGCATCGGGTTATTGATCACCTCCCTGACTAAGGCTCTTCTCCCCCGATCACTCAGCTTAGTTGGCTGCCCAGTTCTAGGAAGAGTCCTGTGGTTCAAACATCTTCCACTTACGGATGATGGAGGCCGCTGTGCTCATTGGAACTTTCAGAGCAGCAGAAATGTTTCTGTAACCTTCCCCAGCCTTGTGCCTGGAGGCAATCCTGTCTCTGAGGGCTACAGACAATTCCTTTGTCTTCATGCTTGGTTTGTGCTTTGACATGCACTGTCAACCCTAGGCCCTTATATAGACAGGTGTATGCCTTCTCAGATCATGTCCAATCAGCTGAATTTACCACAGGTGAACTCCAATGAAGCTGCTGAAACATCTCAAGACTGATCAGTGGAGACAGAATGACCTGAGCTCAATGTAGAGCTTCACGGCAAACGCTCTGAATACTGATGTGATTCTTCAGGGTTTTATTTTTAATAAATTTACAACGATTTCTAAAACTCTTTCTCCACGGTGTCATTATGAGGTATTGTGTGTAGAATGTTGAGGAAATAAATTAATTGAATCCATTTTGTAATAAAATAATAACAAAAAAATAATGGAAAAAGTCAAGCGATATGAATACTTTCCATATGCACTGTAAGTGTAGTCAGTTTCCCACTTGCATAAAAAATCGTCAAATGCCTAAAATATCGTCAAATGCCTAAAATCTGCCATATGTGCGTCCTGTCGCATTAGAATCGAGCGAAAAGTACTTCAAAACGGTAATAGTTTGATTAAGGTCTGTACTGCGCTTCAATAATGCGGTTAAATTCGGCATACTCCACATGTCTTATTTCCATTTCTGTTTAGTTCGATTATGACTATAGTCAGATTAAGGTCATTAACAATCGCTGTTAATATGGTCGACTCTTAATCATAGTATGCTTTTAATTGCATTAAAATCAGAGTATTGGTGTCCATGTAAACGAACTCAGATCAGGGCTGTAGCCTGTAGGGATTCAGAAGTCCTGGAAAACCCCTGGCTTTCTGCCCACCGCATCAAAAAAACAAACACTTCAGACCCTCCCATGATCCTTTAAAATATAGCTGTGTATCTGACATTTCAGCATGGAAAAGCACTGAACTCTCTCAACTCGTCTTGCTGCTTTTACGACAAGTGAAAACTTGATTGCGCTTAGTGCTTTTCTCACACACATTTCTAGGTGAAAAGAGTTTTCCAAGATCATTTAAATACTAATAAGACTAAATACGATATTTATTTTACTATATATATATATAAATGTTTGACAGCAAGAAATTTTTACAGTATTTCCTAATTTTTTTTTTCCTGGAAAAAGTCATTCATTTATTTTACTTTGGCTTAGTCTCTTTATTTATCCAGGGTCGCCACAGTGCAATGAACCGCTAACTATTCTACCACTGCTGGGAAACACCCATACACGCTCGCATTCACATACTATGTATATATGTAAATATGTATATTAGGCATGGGCCGGTATAAGATTCTGACGGTATGATCACCTTGGATAACACGGTTTCACGGTATGACGGTATTGTGATTACTGCTTTAAAATATATTCTTTTTAAATGTCTGGCTAAAAAACAAAACCATTTTTCCCTTTAAATACAATATATTTTATTTTGAGAAACATCTCAAGTATTTTGGGGCAGTAAACATGTCAGGCTGAATAACTCAAGTGAATCATTGACTTCTGCGGTCTTCATTTGCTTCAAAAACACAGATTTATTTACAATTTACACCTAAAAAACAAAAAAAAAGTAAATAAAAAGATCTTACATACCTTAGGAACGGTATAGCAGAAAATTTTGACGGTATGAAAACCTTGACTATTCCATACCACGGTATACCTTGAAAACAGTCATCGTCCCATGCCCAATGTATATGTATAGCTGTCATCTCTCATAGCTGAAACAATGAGCTGAAGGAAAATGAATGAATGAACAGTCTAAAGAGAATACAGTTCATTTAGTAATGTAGTGTATGGAGTTTTTTCAAATGATTCTCAATATCTACATCTGGTGCTAATGAAGAAAGTGATGCTTCTGAAACGTGTAAACCTGTAATATATATTTCTGCAGGATGGAGTCAACAGAGAAATGTGAAGCTGTCATCTCTCACTTCAATGGGAAGTTCCTCAAAACACCAGCTGGAGTTATGGGTAAGTTCATGAGTGAACTTTAATAATCGTCTATTTAATAGAATTGTTTGCTAGGTTTGTGTTTTCATCCATATTTTGGCTCCAAACTTATGAGACCTAATATCAGAGCTGCGCAATATTGAATAAAATACTTACATCTGATAAATCTACACTCTCTGGCCACTTTATTAGGTACACGTTGTTAGTATGGGGTTGGACCCCCTTTTGCCCTCAGAACTGCCTTAATTGTTCGTGGCATAGATTCAGCAAAGTACTGGAAATGTTCCTCAGAGATTTTGGTCCATGTTGACATGATAGCATCACGCAGTTGTTGCACATTTGTCGGCTGCACATCCAAGATGCGAATCTCCCGTTCCAACACATCCCAAAGGTGCTCTATTGGATTGAGCTCTGGTGACTGTGGAGGCCATTTGAGTACAGTGAACTCATTGTCATGTTCAAGAAACCAGTCTGAGATGATTTACACTTTATGACATGGTGCGTTATCCTGCTGTAAGTAGCCATCAGAAGATGGGGACACTGTGGTCATAAATGGATGGACATGGTCAGCAACAATACTCAGGTAGGCTGTGGTGTTGACAAAATGCTCAATTGGTACTAATGAGCCCAAAGTGTGCCAAGAAAATATCCCCCACACCATTACACCACCACCACCAGTCTGGACCATCGACACAAGTCAAAATATTGTTGATGGCAAATTCTGACCCGACCATCCGAATGTGGCAGCAGAAATGGAGACTCGTCAGACCAGGCAACGTTTCTCCAATCTTCTATTGTCCAGTGTTGGTGAGCCTGTGTGAATTGTAGCCTCAGTTTCCTGTTCTTAGCTGACAGGAGCGGCACCCGGTGTGGTTTTCTGCTGCTGTAGCCCATCCGCCTTAAGGTTGGCCGTGTTGTGTGTTCAGAGATGCTCTTCTGCAGACCTCAGTTGTAACGAGTGGTTATTTGAGTTTCTGTTGCCTTTCTATCAGCTGGAACCAGTCTGGCCATTCTCCTCTGACCTCTGGCATCAACAAGACATTTGTACCCACAGAACTGCCACTCACTGGTTATTTTTTCTTTCAGATCATTCTCTGTAAACCCTAGAGATGGTTGTGCGTGAAAATCCCAGTAGATCAGCAGTTTCTGAAATACTCAGACCAGCCCGTCTGGCACCAACAACCATGCCACGTTCAAAGCCACTTAAATCACCTTTCTTCCCCATTCTGATGCTCAGTTTGAACTGCAGCAGATTGTCTTGACCATGTCTACATGACTAAATGCATTGAATTGCTGCCATGTGATTGGCTGATTAGAAAATTGCGTTAACGAGCAGTTGGACCTAATAAAGTGGCCGGTGAGTGTAAATATAAGTATGTTGCTTAGGCAAGTTCAAAAAGTCTCCAGAACATCCTAAGATGTGACTATTGTGTCTGCGTTCATTTGCAAGATGTACAATATTGTGCAGCCAAACTGACTGTCTGTAAATAAAACTACCTTTTTGATGAATACCCTTGCTACTTTTTTCCATAATAATAATAATAATAATAATGATGATGATGATGATGATGATAATATCAATACTAATAATTATAACAATAATAATAATGATAATAATAACAATATTAGTAATAATAATATTAACAATAATAGTAATCATAATAATAATAACAATAACAATAATTATAATAATAATAATGATGATGATAATAATAATAATAATAACAATAACAATCATAGTAATAATGATAACAGTAATAATGATAATAATAATATCAACAATAATAATAATAATAATGATAATAATAATAACAATAATGATAATAATGATGATAATAATATAATAATAATAATAACAATAATAGTAATAATAATAATAATAATAATAACAATAATATCAATAATAATAAAAATAATAATAATGATGATAATAATAA
>CAIGQQ010005031.1:180599-219873 GCA_903798035.1 Danio albolineatus
TGTTGTTGTTGTTGTTGTTGTTGTTGTTGTTGTTGTTGTTGTTGTTGTTGTTGTTGTTGTTACCATCATCATCATCTTCATTATCATTATTATTATTATAAAGCATTGTATTTAAAGAGCCTTTCATGAAACTCAAGGTCACTGTACAACAAATGTACAATTAAAAATACAAATTACAAAGACCTACAATACCAAATGGAGCTGTGCAGTTTTAAGGAGTGTGTATTTATAAGTCTGGCTTTGAACAAATGGAGAGTCAGTGTTGTGGATATTTATAGTACAACAGTGTAAATGATGACAGAAGTGTTCATTTCAGTGAATGTGTTTTTAACTCAGTTTGAGTGCATATAACGCTCCGCTGCTGTGTTAAAGCACATTCATTCATTCATTCATTCATTTCTTCTCTGGTAATGATTCTCCTCATATGGGCTGTTAATGGAAACAGGCTTTCAGGCATGTGGCGCAACCGTTCAGCCGTACTAAACAGCTTTCGCACGAATGTAGAAACACTGAACTCATGCAAAGCTGGAGCGTCTGATAGATGTAACGCAGTAGTGAGAGCTTTTTTATTGTTCGTTCATTCATTCATTCATTCATTCATTTTTATTTTTCATTATTATTTTTATTGCAGTGCAATTCACATTGAAACAACATAAATGTCATTTATATTTATGTTTATTCCATGGTCTGCTGAATTTCTTGATTCTGATTGGCTGGAGGGTGTGCATTATTTTCGTTAAAACGCACAGGTAGTTCCAGTCAGTTTTGATCACAGTTCGAAATAAATGCACTTCTCCCAAACGTTTATAGTTACTATAGCAACTCGCATGTGCTGCGCATGAAACCGATAAGGGCTGTTAATGGCGGACGGGAAATCTGCAAAATTAGGAAAATACTCATCAACTATGCCACAAAATCAAGTTTTAAGAGTTTTTGAAGCAAGAATATAGTTATTTTAAAGTCAAATCGGCCGTTTGTCTGTATGAAAAGTGCGTTTTAAAAAATGTTGGAAGCTCCAGGCGGTCAGCGGCAGCTCCGTGAATGGCTCCCCCCGAGGGAAGCTTTATATCGGCCAGAGAATCTCCGGTTCTACACCGCTGGATCTAATCTCTTGCATCTCTGTTGTTAAAACTGGATATATAATTAATCTTTGGTGTATCTTACGGTCAGTCTTTGGACATTTGAGCCTATTATTTTTTTTCTCAGGTGTATTTTTTTGGCAGATCACAAAGATAAGTTTCATAATTAATCTCTGAGCGTAAATAATGTAATATTACACTGATCCTGCGTGTTTGGCTGATTGCTTTTGTTTTAAAGAAGATAAATAAAGCAGAATGTTCTCCTACCTTTCCTGATATGTTTTTTCATTATGCAAAATTCACCTATATTTAACAGCAGAGATTTCTGAAATAGACTTTTTTTGCTTCAAAGACTCTAGAGTACACTTGACTTGAAAATGTGTATTTAATTGAGGTGGTACCTTTTATAAGATCTGTATGTTTATTATGAAATATAAATCGCGGAAATTCTTCTATACTGTAGGTCGGCCAGCTTTCGCAGTGTTAAAGGTAATGTTAAGGGGGAAAAAGGCTATTATACAGATCCTCCCTCGTCAGAAAAGTGGTAGAAAGACAAAAGAAACGTGTGACTGGAAACACACTACAGGTGTGACTGGGAATGTCTTATTTGTCCACCTGTGGTCAGGTTGATGAAATCGCATCCTAATAATATTAGCAGGTATAAACAGCACACACATGCTCTCTCTGTCTCTGTCAGCCTGTCACAGCTAACATGTCGAACATGTAAAAAACTGACCAAAAAAAAATCGTACAAATATTGCGCTGCAAACAGCAAAACTATTTTAAACTTAGGCCTATCTTGGCAAATGACCATAGAATAAGCGGGATAATCAACGGCTTGCCGTGCCGCTGTGCGTCGTGTGGTCCTTTGCCTCCACGTCGTGCATTAAAATCCTGTAACGCACGGCAAGCCGTTGATTATCCCTTACTTTATTTATTGTCTTTATTGTCGTACAATACACATTGAAACAAAATAAAATACCATATCTTTATTAATTTTTTTATTTGTCTTTATTTTTATTATTTATTTATTTATTTTATTTGTTATTGTAGTGCAATTTTATTGCATTGTAGTGCAGTCGTCTGTAGCACACCTTTGTGTTGTCTGTAATAGTGTTGTCCTCGTACTGAAGTTTTAAAAACGTCCATTTAAGCGCTGCTGAGCGCGTTGATAAACAGCTGATTTGCCACAGTATTCAACAGTGCTCAACAGAAATGCTTGTGATTGGCAGTGAAGGTCATTAATTTAACCGCTCTTCAAAGATTGCAAACACAGATAGACGGACACTGGAGCGTTATAAAGTCATGAAGATCAGTCGACTCATCAAGCGGATCACTCGTCTGTGTTTGCACTCGGTAAACATCAGCGAAGTGCCGCAAGTGCGGTGAACTGATGACCGTCACGGCCAATCACAGTCATTTCTGTTGAGCACGTGAACACAACAGCAGTGTTTAAGTACGCCATCAACAGTGCCTTAAATGTTAACGGGAAATAGAGGGTTTTTTACCTTTCAGAACTGAAATTTTGTATAGTGTCGAGTCTAAGATAGTGAAAGAAGCCGTTCATTAACTTGAGTCTGATAAATGGCATCTAAAACGTGTGTTTAGGACAGAAAACGTTAGCTAACTAGCGCCATTTCCCTTAGCTTAGCTGAAAATGAGATCTGATATCCCTTTTAACTAAACTAAAACATTGAGAAAAAAACATTAGGAATAAAATAAAATAAAACAAAACAAAATAATTTATTTAAAAAAGTAAAGTTATGTACATAAAATAAAACAAAATAAGTACATTCTTCCACCCAAAATATATTTATTGGCTTTTGTTTGAGAATTGTAGAACTAAAACATTAAGGGAAAACCATCAGGAATAAACGAAAAGAAACAAAACAAAACAAAACAAAACAAAACGAACAAAAAAAGCCAAATAAAATAAAATGAAGTAAAATAAAATAATAATTAAAATAAAAAATAAAATAAGACAAAATTATTTATTTAAAAAGTAATGTACGTAAAATAGGACACAAAATAAGTACATTTTTCCACCCAAAATATATTTATTGGCTTAACTAAAACAAACAGAGAAAACCATCAGGACTAAAATAAAACAAAACAAAACAATAACAAATTCAACCATTAATCAATATTTAAAAGATGTTTATTCCCAAATGTGGGATCATTTTTTTGTTTTATTCTAAAATGAAAGTAACATAAATCGATTGATCATATTGTGGTATCATAAGAAAATGATCCTAACAGCAGCATTGAGAGATATTATTGATCAGTTTAGGCTGTTTTTTTGGCTCAAACCAAATAAATGTGTGCTCGTTTTCCTGTACTGTGAGTCTTTGAGTGGGATCTGGGCCTAGCGTGGCCTTTCTAAGCATTTTAATTGGATTATTAGACTGAAATAGTCTCCACTGACATGTCCGAAAGGAAGGAAGGGGATTATACAGCTTCCAAATTAGAGGCGGGTTTGTGGGAAAGTCACTGTGGACGGAGCCAGGAGGCTTATGCGATGGTGTAAACTGGGAGAGATTTTGATTTGCCATTTATGTTGCGGTAAATGGATTTGCATGACTGTTATGTAGACGTGTGAAAAATTAGCAGAGGTTAAAGTTGCATAACTAAAGTCAACTTGCAAGCAACATGACAGTTTGTGGGATTACAATTATGTTTGTTGATTTTATTTTATTTTATTTTATTTTATTTTATTTTATTTTATATTAATCCTGATGGTTATAGTTAAGCCAATAAATATATTTTGGGTGGGAAAATGTACTTATATTGTGTCCTATTTTACGTACATAACTTTATGTTTTATTTTATTTTATTTTATTTTATTTTATTTTATTTTATTTTATTTTTGATGGTTTCCCCTCAATGTTTTAGTTCTAAAATTCTCAAACAAAAGCCAATAAATATATTTTGGGTGGAAGAATGTTCTTATTTTGTTTTATTTTACGTACATAACTTTACTTTTTAAATACATAATTTTGTTTTGTTTTATTTTTTTATTTTATTTTATATATTTTATTTTATTTATTTAATTTTAATTAAATTTTGTTTTATTTAATTTAATTTTATTTTATTTTAGTTTTGTTATGTTTTATTTTATTTATTTATTTTTTTATTATTATTTTATTCCTGATGGTTTCCCCTCAATGTTTTAGTTCTGAAATTCTCAAACAAAAACCAATAAATATGTTTTGGGTGGAAAAATGTACTTAATTTGCATCCTATTTTACGTACATAACTTTACGTTTTTTAAATAAATTACATTGTTTTTATTTATTTTATCTTATTTTTTATTATTTCTTTTATATATTTAGTTTTTTAAATTGTATATATATATATTTTTAATATTATTATTTTATTTATTTATTTATTTATTTATTTTTTATTTATTTATAATTTTATTTTATTTTATTCCTGATGGTTCCCTCTCTATGTTTTAGTTCTGAAATTCTCAAACAAAAGCCAACACATTTTACAATTTTATTTTATTTTTTTAATTTAATTTTATTTTATATGATAGATATAATATTATATTTATTTTTTATTCCTAATGGTTTCCTCTCAATGTTTTAGTTCTGAAATTTTCACACAAAATCCAATAAATGTATTTTAGGTGGAAATAATTTACTTAATTTGTGTCCTATTTTACATACATAGCATTACGTTTTTTAATTAAATTAATTCTCTGAGTTCTACACAAAGTCATAATTACAAGGGAAAGTCAAGATTTACCCAAAATCACAATTATAAGGTAAAAATTACATTTCAGTGCAAAAATAATTCAAAATAACAACAGTTTATTTATTTTAGAGATTTATAGATTATGAGGTAATGTCTTATTTATGACAAAAAACTCTGATTAAAAAAGAAGGAATTAAAAAAGAACTGAATTAATCTTTGCTATAATTAAAACTCTTTAATCTCATAGTTGTGATTCTGATTATTATTTAATTTTGTGACAGCAGTAGGCATATCAAAATAAAACGCTGTCCCAGTACTAGATTGCAGCTGGAAGGCCATCCGCTATGTAAAACAAATGCTGAATAAGTTGGTGGTTCATTCTGTTATGGGGACCGCTGATGAATAAAGGGACTAAGCTGAAGGAAAATGAATGAATGAATGAAATTGTCCGTAGTGTATGAGTGTGTGTGTGAATGAGTGTGTATGGGTGTTTTCTGTCACTGGGTTGTAGCTGCAAGGGCATCCACTGTGTAAAGCATTTGCTGGAATAGTTGGCGGTTCATTGCACTGTGGCAACCCCTGATGAATAAAGCAACTAAGCCAAAGGAAAATGAATGAATGAAACTAAATTAAATAATACCTGATCTCTGATACGATGCTGACATATCAAGCATCTCCATGTATAGTCATAGGGGGAGGGGCTAAAGATAATGAGGCCTTTGTGATGTCATCAAAAAGGAAAGTTGTGTTCGATGCTGATGAAATGCACTGTTGTTTATGTTTGCGTCATGTTTGATGTATTAAATAACACACAGCAGTTCTTTATGCAGGTTGAGATCACAAATAAGCAATATTTAAATTAGAAATAGTGTAAAATATAGATCATTCAAACACAATTAGTGTAATTTGCATATATACTTGAATATTTTTATTTAATTTAAAAATAATAATTGTAATTTGGTTACTTTTTATTTTATTCAGCTTGAAATACAATGGAGACACAGCTCTGTTTATGTGAGGTCAGAGGGGGAGGGGCTAAAGATCATAAGGCCTCTATGATGTCATCAAAAAAGGAGTGTCGTTTATTATTTATGTCGAGTGTAATAATCACACACAGCAGCTCTTCTAGGCTGTTTAATGCAGTCCGTGTGTGAGAGTTTTGGTGAAAGGGCTGAGTTTGAGCAGGAGTGAGCAGTCTACGTCCCGCTGAGAGTGTGTTTGTGTGTGTGTGTTTGTCTGCAGCCCCATCAGAGCCCTTGCTGTGCAAGTTTGCGGACGGAGGCCAGAAGAAGCGGCAGAGTCAAAATAAATATGTGCAGAACGGCCGAGGCTGGCCCAGAGATGGAGAGAGCAGACTGGTGAGAGACTGCAGTGCTTTTACTCTTTGTCCTTCAACCTGTGTGCATGTTTTTGTTTACGTCAGGGCACAGATCTGTATAATGACACAGGTATTACAAAAAGGAGGTGAAATACGAGGACATTGGTGACGTCCTCATTTTTTAAAAAAGCTTCTAAATCCCTCAGAATGAGTTTAATCAGAGAGTAAGGCCCCGTTTACACTAGTGCGTTTTAGTTTTAAAATGGCGTTTTAGCATGAAAGCGATCCGTGTCCACACTAGCGTTTCACCCAGCGTTTCTGAACACATCTCGGTACACACTACTCCACCAAAAACGTTTATCACATGACCATTCGCGCACTCTGGGGAAAACAGGAACCAAACAGGAAGCACATGTCTCGCTCGGCATTCTAAATAGGGCTTACGCCGCGTGAAACGTGAGCGACTAGCGAGTGCTCGAACAATAGCTTGCCTCTTGCGAATATATGCAGCTGTTGTAGTAAAAAAGGCAGAGTTTAACTGCACAATGGCGCCTAAAACGGACAAAAGTGCAAACAACGCTCACATTTCTGTCCATGTTGTTTACAGTGAAGGCTGGTCTGCCGTCTTCTGGTGGCGTTATAGTCATGTGATAGGGGCTAAGACGGAGCAGCAGCGTTTTAGAATGAAAAAAGTCTCTCCAGCGTTTCCAAAATGCTCCGTTTTCGGGAATCGAAAACTCTGGCGTAGTGTGGACGGATGGCGTAACCGTAGCAAAACTTATGCGTTTTAAAACGAAAACGCACTAGTGTAAACGGGGCATAAACCTGCACACATCTCCTGTGAGTGTTGGGTTTAGGGATAGAGTGGGATGAAATCAATACAATATACAGTTTGAACTGTATAAAATGAATGGAAACCTATGTAATGTACCCGCTTTTCACAAAAACAAACTGTGTGTCTGTGTGTGTTTGTCTTTGTGTTTGTGTGTTTTATTACTCACATTTTTGTTCTTTAATTTTTGACTTTTGTTTTTTGTTTTGTTTTTCTCTGGTCTTATATTTGTTATTAAAGGGCCACGAAACCCCCCTGTCTCAGCAGGGTGTTTTCACACCTACAGTCTGGAAAAGCTCAGGAAAGTGGGCGTGTCCAGCTCTGTTTAGGTGGGAGTGTCAGGGGGAGGGAAAGAGGGAAGGTTTTGCATAAAAATGGGAGTTTCCATTTGGGCATGCGCTGATTTTCACAGAGGCACAACAAACACACAGACGCAGGGGAGAAAGACAGTGAATGTGTTTACATGGACGTCAGTAATCGAATTATTAGCCAAATTATATAATTTGTCGACTTTAACTGCAGTTTGGCACTTTCACTTTTATTCAATAACATTTCCTGCGTGTCCCTCGTGACAAACGAGATATTAAATGTGAGTAACTGCTGGAGGAGTGCAGATTTAATGGAGTGTGTTAGACCGCATGGTGTATGTTAGAAAAAAAAACTCTGCATTTCTCGGTAAATTAGACGCCCTCGGTGAGCACCGTCAGAAAGCCATGTGTGTTTAGACTATCCTGACACAAAACACGGTGAAAATTCTACACAACGGTAACCGTTTGATTAGGGTGTTTATATATTTACACTCGGAGAGCAGCATTCTCTCACTTACCACATCTGTAGAGACAGGACAATCAACACCAACTGGACCGCGGCTGTTTTTTGAAAAGGAGACGAGCGGCAAATCGGGATTTCACCATTTCCAGATGTGAAAGCTCTCGGGTAAAAATGTTCCTCACAAACGCTTTGCTTTCGCATGCACTGTAATCCACCGGGAGTCCAGCTGCGCTCTCATAGCGGGGAAATGAAAGCTTTCGTTGGAGCACGTTTATAAACACAACACTGGTGACCTGTGTCTGCAAACAATTCTTTTTCCTCCACTTGTTTTGGCAACACAACGTGGCGTCTCTCTGCCGTCTGAACACTGTAGCAGGTAAACAATCTTCGAAGCTCTCGTGCATATTAATGAAGTAGCACCGCATGCACAATAGAGCGCACTGATTGGTTTGAACCAAGGCTATCTCATGAATTAATGCCACACGCTCAGAGACGTCACGATGCACTTGCAGGTACAGACGTCCACTCTCCACGCTGGAATACGCACATGGATCTCATCGGCGTGCCGCAGCTTCAAAAATTCATTTTAAACCGGAAGAACGAATTTGCTCGAAATAACGCAAAAACAACCAATTTTCACTTTTTAGTGACATATATGTGTATATAGCAGCGCGGGGCACATATATGAATGTCAACAGCTCAACACATGTGTTTTGGTGTTTCATGACCCTTTAATAAATGAAATTGAACTGGTTTCTCAAATTTTGCTTTAGTTTATTTTATTGAACTGGTCCCTTATGGCCTGTTTACACTGAGTGATATGGTTCGCTACACTTTTATGGCCATTTCTACTGTCAAAGGGTACCAAAAAGCGAACTGTACCGTACCACTTTACAAGGGGTACCTAGCATGACAAAAGGGGTACCAAAAGGCAGAGCTAGACACGCAGCTGAACGCTATTGGTTTACAGAGATACATCACTAGCTTGTGAACAAGCAGGAGAATGACTGCAAGAGACATTACACCGTGATAATATATACATATAATAATGAGCCATGGTCGAGCTCAAACAAACCTTGTTGTCGTCTTGACGAACATCCACAAAGCCAAGAAAAACAAAATCTGCAGTGTCCTGTCTTTGTTTTACGAGGCCGTCTAAAAATGTGAGCGGTTTCACTTTCTCCAAAGAGCTTGTGTGTGCATCTATATTTGAAATAACAAACTTCTTGAGCTGATGATAATAATGTGCGCTCGTTTATTGAAGTGCTTCTGACATCCTTTCAGAAACGGACAAATGCTAGAGTGAAGGTTGAAAACATATATAGCCCGAACAAACAAAGGAGCAAATGATTCTTTCAGCAACCTAAAACATGAACAAACTGCTGCGTTTAACTATTATCATCAACTTCTGGACTATTATGAGCTCGGGAATGACGGAGTTACTCTCTAACAGCGGTTACATGTGCCGGTGAAGATTACACACACAGATGAGAGGTTTGCGCTGGCTGTGGGCTAGATTTCGTGTTGTTTTTGAACCAAAATAAGGACTAAATGTGTGCTGTTTGTAGTGTTTCTGTAATTGGTAACATATCAGAGACTGTAAGGGGCTGTATGTGTTCATATATGCTGCATTTATTTAATTATTTGATGTAATCGCAGACGTTACAGTTTGTTTCACATTGCGTCATTACATCATTGATCTGCAGTTCAGATCAAGTCCTGTTCATAGAAAGGTCAGTAATGAACATTTATACAGCAGTTTTTATGTGTGTAAAGCGTCTGTTTTGTGAGAAGTGCTTATCATATGATATGTGAACGACCCGTTCAGCTTTACTTTGAGTGAGATTTCCTCGAGCTTTCTG
Source organism: Danio albolineatus (assembly GCA_903798035.1). Taxonomy (NCBI): domain Eukaryota; kingdom Metazoa; phylum Chordata; class Actinopteri; order Cypriniformes; family Danionidae; genus Danio; species Danio albolineatus. The sequence continues at coordinate 190,161 of CAIGQQ010005031.1, forward strand.
TCAAATACCACATTCCCCGAAAGGGTACACTTTGCCAGTGGAGACACAAGCCTGATAAAGGTGACCCGTATCGACCCGTACCACTCAGTGTAAACGAGGCATAAAATATATCATGTTCTTAAATTATATTTTTCAATTCTCAGTGTGTTTTTTCTAATCAGAAACTAAACTCAGAAGTGACATTGGTTCTTCCTACATTCACAGGATTCACGAGCATGAAGCGATGCAGCACTTTTTGTCAGCTGTGCAATGATGTGAGTAAAGAGTGTGTTTTATTTCTGTTTCTCTCATAGGCCGGCATGACCCTCACATACGACCCCACCACAGCTGCTATGCAAAATGGGTGAGCGATATTGTAGTATTTGTTCAAATTTTGAAGTAGGTTTTATTTTTAATTTGTTAATAAGTTTTTATTTGTGTGTGTGTGCGTGCGTGCGTGTGTACATGCGTGTGTACATGCGTGCGTGCATGTGTGTGTGTGTGTGTGTGTGTGTGTGAGTGAGCGTGTGAGCATATGTTTACTTCTGTTTTAGCATTTTTCTTATTTCTGATTTTAGGCTCTCATTTGTTTCGCTTTTGTCATCGGTCACACTTTATAATAACTGCACACTAGGGGCTCTATTTTAACGATCTAGGTGCAAAGCCTAAAGCTCATAGCGCAAAAGCATTAAAGGGCACCTAGGTTACCCCTTTTTCTAGATTTATTATAAGTCTTTTGTGTCTCCAGAATGTGTCTGTAAAGTTTCAGCTTAAAACACCCATCAGATTATTTATTAGAGCTTTCAGTAGTTTGTGTTTTATAGCTCTGAAGAGCTTGTTGCTGTTTTTGTGTACTGGGCCTTTAATGCTAGTCCTCCCCACCCACCGTTCCCACATGCCTGTCAGCGTGCCTCAGTCTCCGCTTTCAGCTGCCTCAGACTACAGACAGACGTGAAGGAAGCAGATCTCACGTAACGTCTGTAAGAAATACTACAGTAAGAACTTTACCCATGAGTATTTGATGTGTTTGTTGTGGAGTTGCAACGATGAGTCAACTGACCGGACACAATGTCGTTACAATGTTCACACAGACACACAGACAGCGCGCGTTTAGTTTGGCACTCTTTTTGCACACAAATGTGACAGGATACAGCTTAATATCCGCTGCTGTATGGATATCCGTTATGTTAATGTACAAAATAAACCTGATTTAATGTCCACAAACCGACACTGAAGCGTCTTCTTTTATAATTGTCCTGACACGCGGCTGTGCTGATGAAGTAAAGCTGAAGTAAATGGCTCTAATTCATTAACATGTTTTAAACACATGTTAAACTTGTGAAACTCACTCTTGATCACATCTGATGATGACTGATGATCACAGAGAACTGAACAGATCTTTTATTCCCGGTTGCTTTGCGCACGTCCTGTCTTGTTGATATGATTATACGCGTTACTATGGAGACATGTTAATACGCAGCTGTCAATCAATTCGGTGGGCGGGGAAACCGCACTCCTACGTCAAGTTGCGGTCGGTCTCAAAACCGCTCCAATTGGTCCACCGTTTTTATGCTGTTAAATTGAAATAAAAGGACTGGGTGTGTTTATATCAGCCCAATATAACGGTCTACACACTATACCTACACATATGTCTGTCCAAATAGCTTGTAAAGTAGATTTTTCACAATAGGTTCTCTTTAAGGGCATGTCCGAATCCACTTTTGCTATTTTAAGGATGAAAAAACACGCCCTGCACCGCGGCGCATAGTCTAACAGTATTTGTGCTTATTGTCTTAATGAGTTATGGGTGTGTTTTAAGAATAAACCAATCGCAGTTTCATGTCCCATTCCCTTTAAGGGCGTACTCACACTATGTACAGTTGCCTTGAACCAGGCCGAAGCACGTTTGTCCCCCCTCCCATCTCCCCTGATGATCCGCACTCACATTACATTCGGGCCTGAGCATGCTTACGTCATCGATGATGCTCTGTTCAGTGTAAGAGAAGCACTCTCGCTCAGCACAGTGGACATTTCTTTATATCATTATATGGTTTCAGTGGTTTGATATGCAGTGACACACAGTCAAATATCCCCCCGAACAGATCAGCCACTGCTGATGCTCATAAACAATCATAAAGTCCTCGTGCTGCAGGAGTTAGGAGGTTTACTAAAGGCGCAGTTGTCGTGCAGTGAGGGGTTTGCGTCTTTAATAATCTACGACAGTTTGTGTTCATTAAACAGTAAGAATGATTAATAAATCCATATGAAACAGTTCCCAAAAGTCACGTCTCCTCTTCAGTTTTGGGCTCAGGTGCGCTTTACACACTACAAGTGTACCGCGAGCCCAAGTAAACCACGCTTAGGCACACCTCTTCCAACCAGGCCAGGGCCGGCCAACTGAACCATGCCTGAGCCCGATTCAGAGCACTCACACTTCTCAAAAGATCAGAGAAACAGGCCTGGGCACAGTTTGGATAGCATAGTGTGAGGACGCCCTAAGAGTCAGTTGCATCGCGCCATGGCACATTTGATAAAAAATGAGCCTCCTGTAATAGACCTTAACTTTCACTTTCTCTTTCTCTCTTTCATGGATAAGGAAACGGTGTTGTACTCACAGACATCCATCAATTGTAGCGAGTGGTTATTTGAGTTACTGTTGTCTTTCTATCAGCTGGAACCAGTCTGGCCATTCTTCTCTGACCTCTGGCATCAACAAGACATTTGCGCCCACAGAACTGCCGCTCGCTGGATATTTCCTCTTTTTCAGACCATTCTCTGTAAACCCTAGAGATTGTTGTGCGTGAAAATCCCAGTAGATCAGCAGTTTCTGAAATACTCAGACCTGCCCGTCTTGCGCTAACATCCATGCTCCATTCAAAGTCACTTAAATCTCCTTTCTTCCCCATTCTGATGCTCTGTTTGAACTGCAGCAGATCGTCTTGACCATGTTTACATGCCTAAATGCATTGAGTTGCTGCCATGTGATTGGCTGATTGGAAATTTGCGTTAACGAGCAGTTGCACAGGTGTACCTAATAAAGTGGCCGGTGAGTGCATGTTGGCAGTATGGTACAACATTGATGAATACCCTATTTTTCATGTGTGTGCAGGTTTTATCCGACCGCGTACAGTATTACGAACAGAATGATCACACAGACACCCATGTCTCCATATATTTCTCCTGTGTCCACATACCAGGTAAAACCATGTTTACCCCACAGGTGTTCAGTATCAAAGCTTCATTGCTCATCTGTGTGTTTGTTTAATAACCTGCAGGTCCAGAATCCATCCTGGGTCCATCAGCCCTACATCGTCCAGCATCCGGTGAGGGTTTATTTGATTTTTATTTTGTTTTACTGTGTGGGAGAAATTTATGAAACAGCTATGATTTATAAACAATCACAAACAACTAATGATAAAATTTGTATTATTTGTACACTTTAATATTTTTATTTTATTTTGTTGTGTGGTAGAAATTTATGGAACTGATTTATGGACAATCACAAACTCATTCATTCATTTTCTTTTCGGCTTAGTCCCTTTATTAATCCGGGGTCGCCACAGCGGATTGAACCGCCAACTTATCCAGCATTTGTTTTACGCAGCGGATGCCCTTCCAGCCACAACCCATCTCTGGGAAACACATTCATACATTCTCATTCACACACATACACTATGGACAATTTAGCTTACCCAATTCACCTGTACCGCATATCTTTGGACTGTGGGGGAAACCGGAGCACCCGGAGGAAACCCACGCAACCACAAGGAGAACATGCAAACTCCACACAGAAATGCCAACTGACCCAGCCGGGGATCGAACCAGCGACCTTCTTGCTGTGAGGCGAACGTGCTACTCACTACGCCACCGTGGCGCCCCAATCACAAACTACTAATGATTATTAGGTTTAACGTTTGGATTGAGAAACGGTATAAAATATTGCTTATACAAACCAAATTAGTGTTACTTGTACCCTTTAATATTTATATTTTTATTTATGCTTGAAATGTAAAATATTTATTACAAAAATAAAACATTTTATTTTTGCATATTAATAAAGGATTTTACAGGTTTTGGAAAAGCAAGTTTTATCTTATATTAAAAATTACAGCACCTGTTATCACACATTTCAAACAAACATTGTTTGCTGTTTTTTTTCTCTCTTGTAAGATAAATATTTCATTTCATGCTCAAAAATACATGTTGAGCAAATAGTTTGTTTATGCATTCATTCATTCATTCATTCATTCATTCATTTATTTCTTTATTTCCAACTTAATATTTCTTTATTTTGAGTAATTTTTTTCTAAGATACTTATTTAATTCTATGCTAAAAAATACATGTATTTATTTATTTATTTATTTATTTATTTATTTATTTACTTCCAAGTTAATAATATTTCTGTAAGATAATTTTTTTATGCTCAAAAATACATGTATTGAGCAAAGTTTTTATTTCTTTATTCCTTTCTTTAATTAATTTATTTATTTAGTTATTTCTAAGTTGATATTTCTTTATTTTGAGTAATTTTTTTCTAATATACTTATTTAATTCTATGCTCAAAAATGCATGTATTGAACAATATTTATTTATTTATTTATTTATTTACTTCCAAGTTAATAATAGTTTTGTAAGATTATTATTATTATTATTATTATTATTATTATTATGCTCAAAAATACATGTATTGAGCAAATAGTTTTTATTTATTTATTTATTTATTTATTTATTTATTTATTTATTTATTTAATTATTTTATTTATTTATTTATTTATTTCCAAGTCAATATTTCTTTATTTTGAGTAATTTTTTTCTATAAGATACTTATTTAATGCTATGCTATATATTGAGCTCAAAAATTGCTCAATAATTGAGCAAAGTTTTTATTTCTTAATTCCTTTCTTTATTTTCTTTCTTTCTTTATTTATTTTCAAGTTAATATTTCTTTATTTTGAGTAATTTTTTTCTATAAGATACTTATTTAATGCTATGCTCAAAAATACATGTAACGAACATTATTTGTTTATTTGTTTATTTATTTATTTTTTTACTTGCTTACTTACTTATTTCCAAGTTAATAATAGTTCTATAAAATAATTAATATTTTTATGCTCAAAAATACATGTATTGAGCAAATCGTTTTTATTTATTTATTTTATTTCTTTATTTATCTGCAACTTAATATTTCTTTTTTTTGAGTACTTTTTCCTATAAGATAATTATTTAATCCTATGCTCAAAAATACATGTGTTGAGCACATCATTTATTTATTCATTCATTTTCAAGTTAATATTTCTTTAACTTTTAGTACTTTTTCTCTTTTCAGCTGGAAACCAGAGATTTCAGCTGGTTTCTATGTCAATATTTATTTATTTTGAATACTTTAATAGTTTTTTTTTACTTTGTACTCAAAAATATAGTACACATATTTTACAAATATTTTATCTTTTACGTTATTTATTTAATGTTTAATAAAATGTTTATCATTTTATCCAAATTGGTTTTCAAGCTCAATAAATAAATAAAGCAAATGTAGTATTTTTCATCGAATATTTTCATTCTTGATTTGAGTTTTGATCCTTCAGTTTCTACTGGAAAGACCAAGTGCTCAGTACATAACACACACATACACACACACACACACACACACACACACACACACACACACACACACACGTTACACATTCTCGATTATATATACATTTTTATTTATTAGGTTTTTTTGGCTTTGTAAATGTATTTTATCTGCTTTGTTTAGGTATAATTAATATAATGTTGTTGTATGTGTATGTTCCTGATTGAATGTGTGTGTTGTAGGGAGCAGTGATTTCACCCTCTATAGATCACTCCATGTCTCTTCAGCAAGCGTCCATGATGAGTCCCCTTACTCAGCAGATGAGCACACTCTCGCTCAGCAGCGCCGGGACGGTGAGCACTAGCACTCACAGCACTGCTACTACACCCGTATTCTGATCATACACAGGGCAACATTTTGAGCAATGTTGCTGGGCCATTTTTGCAAGCCATTTTAAGATTTTAAGGTGCTCGCGGTGACCCGAGTTTAATTCTGCCTTGCGGTCCTATGCCGATCCTTCCCCCTCTCTCTGCTCCCCATGCTTTCCTGTCAATTCTCTCTACTGTCCTGTCTAATAAAGGTCAAAACCCTGAAAAAATAATTATAAAAAAAAAAAAAAGCATTTTAATTAACGGTGAAGTTCTTTTTTTTTTTGTCTGCAAGCACTGTTAATGTTCAAACTATTTATAATGTTTAAAGTGGCTGACAATAATTGGAATCATAATAATCCAATGGCCCTATTGGAATTGCTCCGTTTATTATTATTATTATTATTATTATTATTATTATTATTATTATCATTCCGGATAAATGATCGCGATTTTGAGGGTCTAAACATGCCCAAAAACTCACGAAACTTTGCACACGCCCCAGAAGTGGCGAAAATTTTTGTTTTTTATAGGTTTCGGAAGTGGGCGTGGCAAAATGACTCGACAGCGCCACCTATGCACATTAGACGGACTAGCCCCCGAGCCAGGAATCACGCACACGCACAAAAATCGGCACACACCTCAAACATGCCAAACCCTACAAAAAAGTCTCTTGGAGCGAAATCTCAAACCCAACAGGAAGTTGGATATTTTTAACTTCCTCCGGTGAAAAAGTGGCGTTTTTGCCATTTCCAGGCGTTGTATTTATCAAACTCCTAGGGATTTTATCGGATCAACACCAAAATTGGGTTTTATCATCTAAAGGCCTTGGCGATGCTAAATTGCGAAGATGTAGAGTTTTCGTCGATGGGCGTGGCGAGCGCCCAAACTTTGACCATTCGCCACAAAAGAGGAAGTTGTTATAACTCAGGCATGCATTATCCGATCAGCCTCAAAACTCACACGTAAGATAACAGTCCTGACCTGAACACGTTTCCACGCCAATATCCAGATACAGTTATAGCGCCACCTGCTGACAGGAGGAAGTTTGTCATAAATCTGTGATTTTTCTCAGGTTTTTTATATTTATCGGCTTAAATTAATATCGTCCGCTGTTCACTGTCGTGGTGGGGCCACCAGGCAGCGGTGAGCCTGTGGTGCGAGGTCCCTTTCATCGCTGCTTGCAGCTTTGCTTTAAGTGCTGTAGCTGCTTAATTTGGCTTAGTACACTGCTGTATTTCTGGTCATTATGGTGGTAATACTGGTCATTATGGTGGTACTTGGAGAGACAATTTTTTTCAGAGATGGTAACTGGTGAAAAAAGTTTGAGAACTACTGCTCTACCCTATTGTCTGCGTCTGCATCACTTTGCACCGAAGAAACGATTAATTTTGACACCTCTACTTTAATAGTGCTGTCATCATGGCAAAGATAAGAGAAATCAGTTATTAGAAATGCGTTATTAAAACTATTATATTTAGAAATGTGTTGAAGAAAATCTTCTTTACCTTAAACAGAAATTGGGGGAACAGTAATACAGGTGGGCTAATAATTCAGGAAGGACTTCAACTGTACGTATCACTGATTCGCCATATGATGGTCCAAATACTGCACAAAAAAGAGTCTATATTTAAACAAATGCAGGCGACACATGACTCATGCGCGACTCAGCAGAAACGCCGATTAAAAAGCTGCTGACAGAATGAGAGCAGAAAGGCCTGAAGTCTGCAGATCTGCTGAGGTTTTCATGTGAATCTCTGTGTGTTTGTGTAGTTTATGCCAGCCAGTCCGGCTCTCCAGGGCCCGTATATCCCTCCGTACACTCACATGCAGACCGCCGCCGTCTCCGTGGAGGTGAGTTTGTGGCCAAAAACACTCATTAATACAATTTGCAATCGTTATACATGGAGAAATACACACTGCAGAACACAGTGAGCCTGTGCAGCTGGGCTCAAGTCATCTGGAGGAAGAGCAGAACAACATCGCTTTATTTCTTGCATCTGTTTTTAAAGTAGACATAACAGGAAACAGCAGAAAATGTGAAGGAATACAAACATGCTGTGTGTTGTGCAGTACTTTATAAAAAAAAAGGTGGTATAAATAAATAATAATAAAAATCTCACATGAAAAAGTACTGTAGTTACATATAATAATATAGTATGTTATATAATAAATTATTATTTTTACTATTATTATTAGGTTTTTTTATTTAATTAAATTTTTGTTATTATTATTGTTGTTATTATTATTATTATTATTATTATTATTATTATTATTATAAATTGGCATGAATGTAAAAATAAATAATCTTTCTTCTTCTTATTATTATTATTATTGATGTTGTTGTTGTTGTTGTTGTTAAAGAGTGTTAACATTTGTTATATAAATTATTAAATTATGTTTACGTTGTTATATATATTTTATATTGTGTTTTGTGTTTTATTACCTAAAATCTGCAATTATATTTTTTTAAATATTAATTCATGCATTTTTAAATATTATTTTTTACAAAAAAAATAAATTTTATTTATTCTTAATCTAATTAATAATATAGTAATAATTTACATAACTATTTAAACAATTAAAATCATTATTATTATTATTATTATTATCGCTATTATTATTATTCAAATTGACAATAATAATAATAAAATAATCAAGATTGTTTACATTTATATGGTTTTAAATAACACATTCCAAAATATTAATTTATGCATTTATAAATATTAATCTGTACATAGATAAATATTAATTTCCTATTAACTCCTAATCTAATTAATATTATAGTTTTATCTTACATTAATTGAGAAATATTTTATTAATATTTAAAGGATTTAATTATAAAATTATTGAAATTAAAATTAATAATAATTATAATTATAATAAAGATTGTTTACATTTATACGGCTTTATATGGTTTGTGTTTGTGTTTTTATTGACTAAAATATGCAAATATATATATATACAAAATATTAAATTAAGCATTTTTAAGTATTAATTTATACATAAATATGAGTTTCCTATTCATTCTTAGTCTAATTTATGTTATAGTATTATCTCACATTCATTCAAGATATTTTATTATTACTTATGTTATTTAATTAGAAAATTATTATTATTATTATTATTATCATTATTATATGTAAATCAAAGTTTTAAAGTTTTTAGTTATTGATAGTCATGAATGTGTATTGCTTAATATCAGATGATTTGTGTGATAAATATTTTTTGTATTCAACTTTTGGTTGTTGTTGTTTGTAATCTGAATTTGCAAGATATGTTAGGTTGTGTTGTTTAAGTGCTTAAATGTGATCATTTATATCAGTTTTTTTGTTAATTTTATTATAATGTTTGTTATCTACTTTAATTGTTTTTTATTATTAATTTATTTTTGTTCCTGCAGGAGAACAGTCCACAGCCTCAGGTGGAATCGTCCAGTGATCATTCACCTTACACCTATCAGCAGGCCAAGTGATAAACAGGTACACACACACACACATACAGTACGTTCACACCAAAAGCGGTGAGAGCGTCAATGTTCGCTCTGGCTGCCCTGGCGACAATGCTGTCCTCCTTCAGTGCTCCGGCGGCGAGAGCATCAACATTCGCTACATTGATCTCATATTTAAAGGAGCCGTTGCAGCATTATCAGCAAATCACTGACATTCCCACATAAAACATGCTTTCTAGCATGAAAATATTGCACACTTTTTATCAGATTCATTTAACAATGGAAGATCAAGCTGTAGCGTGTGCTGTGGCTTTGCTCCACTTATCTAACATGTGTCCATATGTCTAAAATATTCTGAAGCAGCAACACTGATTTGTACTGTCGCATGAAATTCTCGCTTTTTTAATGAAAAAAATTATACAACAACATTAATGCACATCAGTAACTCACCACTAACTTTTTTAATGAATATCCCTGTAAGAAAACATCGTAAATAATTAGAAATCTGGCGACCGCGATATTCAAACTCTTAGGAACAACTGTGGTGGGAACCAAAGTTCACAGTGACCGTGTTCTCTGTGCTCTTCTCAAGCGGTGGACTTCTACATTCTGATTGGTTGCCGCCGAACCGCGCCATAGCTCATTACCATAAAGTTGACTTGATTTCAACTGTCCTCTACACCCACACTGGCGAAGACGTGCCACGCTGCTCCTCGCCGCTTATCGCCGCCGGCTCCCATTGAAAATGAATGACCTCTGGCTACTTTGACGCTCTCGCCGCTTTCGGTGTGAATGTACAGATGTATACACGCGCAGTCATAAAACAGTGACTACGAGTTCCACAAGAGGACGCTCCCTCCATTCACCTCTCCTCTATTGTCATAACATTCTCATACACGCCATCAAATGTGTGGGTGAAGGCAGAATTATTCCATCTGTGAATTTAGAATAATTTTAGAATAATGATATTTAACAGACCAGGTTCTATTCACTATATTTTCTATAATTTATATATATATATATATGTAATTTTTTTAAGGTCAATATTATCTCCCCTGTAAATTTTTTTTTTTTTTTAATCCAAGTTTTAGGAAGATCAAATAATAACTTGACTTCTAGCTGATCTTTTGGTATCAGAAGTGGCTTATATGAAAGGCAAAGGCCTCTAGATTACGCTTATTTTACCAAAATAATCTTAATTTTTAATTATTTAATTAGGACAGTGCGGTCTGACTTTGTTTAGACAAAAGTCTTGTCACTCAACAGAAATAATGTCCAGTATAGAATATAAAGTCATGCTGCAGTGGAGAATATTGTGTATGACTCCCATGAGCTTGGAGGACTGCATCCACACATCTCTGCAATGACTCTAATAACTTATTAATAAAATCATCTGCAGGGCCATGCACAGGGTGGTGGCTAGAGCCATTGCCCCTCTGCCCTCATTGGCTGAGGTGCCCCTCTCCGCCTGTACCCCCTCCCTCCCCCTCCAACGCGTCCCCCTGGCTGTTCAGTTAGCACTTCGATAAACATCCACTGATTCCATTAAACCACTCCATGTTTTACCGCCCGCTCTGTAGTCTGCAGCTTAACTCACCCAATATGTGTGTGCGCTCTCTGGAAAGTGGAGACAGCAGTTCTTGACGATCATTGCATCACAAGGTAGACAGTCTCATTACAATCCACATTGCAGTCAGTGGTCTTCTAAAAGTGCTGACAACTTGTGCTACATATCCACGTTAGAATTTGAATGTCTAATATAAATAACAATTTTCTATTATAATTAACAATTTTCAATTTTTATAACAACTGGAAAATTTGTATTAGCAAGAACCCATCCACTTAGTGCCCATTTTTTGGTTTGGGCCATGGCCCTGGTCATCTGGAATGGGAAAGAAAGCGTTCTTGCAGGACTCCCAGAGTTATCAAGATCCTGTGTACCCAGGAACGCCTCCTCCTTCATCTTACCTCAAACATGCTCAATAATGTTTATGTCTGGAGACTGGGCTGGCCAATCCTGGAGCACCTTGACCTTCATTGCTTTCAGGAAGCTATCCTGCTGAAGAATTTGCCCTCTCCTGTGGTTTGTAATGTAATGGGCAGCACAAATGTCTTGATTCTTCAGGCTGTTGATGTTGCCATCCACTCTGCAGATCTCTTGCACACCCCCATACTGAATGTAACCCCAAACCATGATTTTTCCTTCACCAAACTTGACTGATTTCTGTTAGAATCTTGGGTCCATGTGGGTTCCAGTAGGTCTTCTGCAGTATTTGTGATGAATGAGATGCAGCTCAACAGATGATTCATCAGAAAAATCCACCTTCTGCCACTTTTACAAATGATCAACTAGAAGTCAAGTTATTATATGTTGCTCTTACAACTGTGATCGACGACAAGACTTTTGTCAGGTAGTGTATTATAACAAAGGATTGATTGTTTGATTGTTTGTAGGGTCTCGTTGGTGACTGAGAGAGAAGGAGACGACTGCTAAATCAACAACAGCTTCCTTTGAAGAACCGGCTCTACCGACGAATCAACATTTTGCACAGGTTTTACGATGAGTTCCTCGGTTTTATAACAAAACTACTTTGACTATTTTTGGTATAAGTTCCATTAGGTGCAAATCAAGGATTCATTTCATCAGAGGATGCTAACAAAGAGGAAAACAAAAAGCAAATGAGAAGAAGAAAAAAAAAAACAAGAGGTTTTATTTTAATAAGGAAACAACGCTTATTTTTTACCAAGGATGGTCACATAGATGCAGGAACTTCATCATGCGACTCAAATGTGCATGGAGATTACTCTTATTTTTATTATGATTTCAGATTTGTGTTTTTGTTTTCTCTCTCTCTCTCTCTCTCTCTCTCTCTCTCTCTCTCTCTCTCTTCTTTTGTACTGAAACTGATGTTTGTTTTTTAGAGATTTATCAGCCGGACATCCTGAGAAAGATGCATTTGTGCTTGCGGTGTGAGTGTTGTTGGTGTGTGTGTGTGTTTTTTTTTTCTTTTTCTGTCGTGTGCTTCATCTTCGGTCTGACCGATCTGTCCGTCTTATACGATTTGCCTTAAAACTCTTTCCCGTACAGTAGCCGAAGACTACTGCCTTGTAAATCAGCTGAATAGGGCTTTTCTAGCATCTCGCAAAAGCAAGATTTAGCCGCCGCGCTTGGATTTCGGTGTTTTTTTTTCTTTCTCTTGTGCTTTTTCTGGATCTTTTTTAGAGTACAAACCATTTCGAGTGACACCGTTGTTGATGATGATGATGATGATGGAGTTTTTCATAGGATTTAATGTTTTTATAATCAGAGGCGACGATCCTTTGGTTGTTTGAATGTGGTAGAAATTCTGCTGAGCGATCACACTTTTGATAATTGCCTTTTATTTTTGTTTTCGTTTCAAAGAATCGGTGTTGTAGTTTAGATTTAGACAAACTTGTGTGGGAGGAGCTTTGACTTGTATGCTAATTAGGGGGTGGGGTGCTAAGTGAGGGCGTGGCCGCACATACATATATAAAGTTGGATTCGTGAATCTCCCGTGACGTTTTTCAGCAGCGGGGACGAGGTGAACGTGTAGAATTTTAGTGCTCGTTTATTATAGCAGGCAAACAAATCTCGGCACTTTCAAGTTTACTTCACCAAAGACAGTCAGCGAATCGTGCGGATTAAATGTGGTTTTCTTTTTCTCTCTCAAGGCAGGCCATGCTGAGACTTTTTAAACAGACTAGATTGCAGTCCTGGAGAATGTGCCTTCTTTGTACATATGCATTCAGCTGTCTTTAGTTGTCGAGGAGCGGACACCGATAGCGCGAAGGACGATTCGGATCCAGCAAGTGCCACAAACTAAACGCAAAACATCACTACAGAGCGAAGACAACTGAAACTAAAACGCAGAACGAGGACAGGTTGAAACGACGGCTCTGTTGCAAAACCCTAGTGAGCTGCCTAGGTAGGGAGCTACCTTTTAAGGGAGCGTTAACTCACTTGAAATGATTTCCCTGGATCATACAGATAGACTTATGCATTGGAAAATGATTGAAGTGACTTTAGGGATAGGCGACACGGTGGTGCAGTAGGTAGTGCTGTCGCTCACAGCAAGAAGGTCGCTGAATCGAGCCTCGGCTGGGCCAGTTGGCGTTTCTGCTTGGAGTTTGCATGTTCTCCTCGTGTTTGTGTGGGTTTCCTCCGGGTGCTCTGGTCCAAAGATATGCAGTACAGGTGAATTGGGTGAGCTAAATTGTCCGTAGTGTATGTGTGTGAATGAGAATGTATGGATGTTTCCAGGTGATGGGTTGCAGCTGGAAGGGCATCTGCTGTGTAAAACAAATGCTGGATAAGTTTGCGGTTCATTCCGCTGTGGCGACCCCGGATTAATAAAGGGACTAAGCCGAAAAGAAAATGAATGAATGAATGACTTTAGGGATAGATTCATAAACTGATTGAATTTTTTTAAGGGGCTGTTCACAAACAAACTCTTTACAGCGATTAATCAGTCATTTTACTGGAGTGTCTTTGTCTGTGTGTGATAGAGTGAGTGAAATGGGCTGTTGTCTAATCAGTGAAAACATGTCAGCAAAATTGTTGCAAACAGTTTATTTGTGTTGATTTTAAACAAACAAATTATATTTAGTAATGTTCACCTTAATTTGTTTGTTTGTTGTTCATTTGTTTGTTTAAATTCGGCCCAAATAACTTGTAATTTAGTATATCCAGGGAATCATCTTTGAATATGTTTTTTCAGTGTGCATTGTAAACACTGCAGGGGTCCACACAATTCATTGATGTTGACCCAACACAAATCGATTAAGGCCCTGTTTACACTAGTGCGTTTTAGTTTTAAAACGGCGTTTTAGCATGAAAACGATCCGCGTCCACACTAACGTTTCACCCAGCGTCTTAACAGATCTCCGTCTTCACTACGCCACCAGAAACGTATATCACGTGACCATTCGCGCACTCTGGGCATGTGTGTTCAAGTATAAACAGGAAGCACGTGTCTCGCTCAGCATTTGGTTATTGTTAGTCAACAAACGCTGGTTGAACAATGAACACGATGGTAAAGAAAGCAAGAGAGGTCTTTTTGAGGACAGACGACGAGGTCGAGTTGTTACTTAAAGTAACAAATGAATATAAAACATCCATGGCTATTGAAAATACAGTGTTTACAGTGAAGACTGGTCTGCCGTCTGCCGGTGACGTTATAGCCATGTGCGCTTGACGAATAAGGAAAGGATAAGCAATGACCCAAAGCCCCAATCACACAGTGAATCTCAGCTACCACGCCTCTGTTTTCAAAGATATGCGTTTCCCTCCATCCACATTGAGACGCAGCAGGAGCGTTTTAGAATGAAAACGGCCTCTCCAGCGTTTCTAAAACGCTCCATTTTCGCACCTCGAAAACTCCGGCGTAGTGTGGACGGATGGCGTAACCGTAGCAAAACTTATGCGTTTTAAAACGAAAACGCACTAGTGTAAACGGGGCCTAAGTTAACGACGCTTTTAGCAAATTTATGTGGGTTGAACGTAAAAATATTAAGTAGACACAATGAAATCTTAAGAATTGTGTTGTTTCAGCTCATTTTTAATAATTGAACAATCAAAAATAAATAATTTTGGAAGGTCAAGGGTTCTGTAGAAATTTGACAAGATTTTTGTGTATTTTCAAGGCAGGTTTATTTATAGCACATTTGGTAATTTGGTAAGCGCTTTACATAAACAAGAATAAAAACATGAAATATGAAGATATAGAGGGCGACATGGTGGCACAGTAGGTAGTGCTGTCGCCTCACAGCATGAAGGTCACTGATTTGAGCCTCGGCTGGATCAGTTGGCATTTCTGTGTGTAGTATACATGTTCTCCACGTGTTCATGTGGGTTTCCTCCGGGTGCTCCGGTTTCCCCCACAGTCCAAAGACATGTGAATTGGGTAGGCTAAATTGTCCGTAGTGTATGTGTGTGAATGAGAATGTGTGGATGTTTGCCAGAGATGGGTTGCAGCTGGAAGGGCATCCGCTGCGTAAAACAAATGCTGGATAAGTTGGCGGTTCATTCTGCTGTGGCGACCCCGGATTAATAAAAGGACTAAGCCGATAAGAAAATGAATGAATAAATGAAGATATAGAGAATAATAATGATTATTGAGAATCATTACAGAAATAAGTTGGCTGGGTGGCGAGTCCCAGCTGGGTCAGTTGGCATTTCTATGTGGATGTTCTCCCTGTATCCGCTTGTTAAGTGGTGACGTATTGGTGATGTATGGGATACTGTTTCCGGGTCCAAGCCGCTACTCATTTAAATGGAGAAAATATTCATTTATGCCCACTTTTTAGTCCTATCACACATTAAAGTGAATTTTATATAAAATCAAGCTCTACACAACACCCTCCGGGCTTGCTGCATCACAAATACCTACATTTTAACAATTATAAAAAATTTATCACTTTCTGACCATTGGATATTAAGCATGCATATATACATATTGCAAGCGTGATTTCTGAAAGTATTACAGTGCTTTGTAAACAATTATTACTACCATTTGATGAGTCTCCCCATACAGTCTGATTGAGCGCTTGGACCCGGAAGCCCCTTCGAGTGATGTCACACTTAACAAATGGAGAGGTGAATTGAATCAACTAAATTGGCCGTAGTGTATGAGCATGTGTGTAAATGTGAGAGTGTATGGGTGTTTCCCAGTACTGGGTTGAAGGTGGAAGGGTATCCGTTGCGTAAAACATATGCTGGAATAGTTGGCGGTACATTCCACTGTGGTAACCTCTAAAATCAGAGAGTAAGCCAAAGGAAAATTGATAAATTAATTATAGAAATAAGTGTAAAGAATAAAAATGGTTAAAAACAGATTTAAAAAGTATTTTCACAGCAAAATTCAAGAATCGAAGCAAATCCTGGCACACGTTTTGAGAAAAGACATCGCAAAATCAGTCGTCTTAGACTGCAAATATAAGAAAATATTCCTTCCAAATCCTGGAGGGACTAACTAATTGTTGATTAATTGTAATAAGGAGCTGTAATGCGCTCAAAACCTGCCGAAACTACTTTAGATGGCCGTTTATAAGAAGATAAAAGCACAGCTTAGATATTCATCAGCCAACCAGAATCAAATATTCAACATCTCCATACACTGTAAATAAAATGCAGGGTTCCACACAATTCATTCAGCTTTACTCCGACACGTTAATTTAACAAGTTATAATAGGTGGATTGAGCATAAAACAATTAAGTTGTTCCAACATAATCTCAAGAACTCCGTTAAGCTCTTTTTACAAGTAGTTTGAACATGCTGGGTGGCACCGTGGCTTATTGGTAGGGCCAGACAAAATCTGCGGACATTTTCTGCTATATCTGTGGAGTATTTTGTTAAAAATCTGCGGATTTATGCGGAATGATTTTGGGAGTATCATAACTAAAACCTTAGTATATGTAATAAAAAGTAATACCATTTTACCTTTTATTGGATGCTTACAATGGGAATCCAATTAGATCCGCTTTATTTGGTAAACAAAGCAAGTCTTTCATATAAAATCTTTACTAAAAGACAGAAAATATTACTTTACAAACAGTATTGTATATAAATCATATGAATATTTTTATGTTAATCATTATTATTACTGTAATTAATTTGAAAACTGAATAAATATAAATGTACACACATTTACACCAGTAAATAAACAGAATCAATGATGGGCTGAAAATCTGCGGAAATCTGCGGAATTCTGCGCGCGCAGATTCCGTGTGGCCCTACTTATTGGTTTGCAAGAAGCTTGCTGGTTCAAGTCCCAGCTGGGTCAGTTGGAATTTCTGTGTGGAGTTCGCTTTGTTGGCGTTGGTTTCCTCAGCATGCTCCAGTTTCCCCCACAGTCCAAACACATGCGCTATAGGGAATTCAATAAGCTAAATCAAGAAGGTATCGCTGCAGCCCGGAGACTTCCAAGTGGGAGAGATTACAACGCAATTAGGTTGAGTGACCTTCAAGTGGGAAGGACTAAAATCACAAGTAGGTTGGGTTTAGGTGATGTAGATGCAGCAGGTATTAATAAAAAAAAAAACACAACAGGTTACTTTGGGGTTGGGCTTGTGTAGATGTAGACATTCATAAAGCACAATATTGGACTCCATGTCATGTAGAAGTCATTAAATAAATAAAAACTCCAGGTTTGTACAGCCCACTTGGAGCTGGCTCCGACCTCCGTTTATACCCTTTTCAGCTAAATTGGCCGTAGTGAGTGTGTGTGAATGTGATTGTGTATGGATGTTTTCCAGTTCTGGATTGCAGCTGGGTTGCATCCGCTGCATAAAAACAAATGCTGGATAAGTTGGCGGTTCATTCCACTGTGGCAATTTCTGATAAAAAGGGACGAAGCTGAAGAAAATTAACGAATGAGTTTAAACACGCAACAAAATCATTTTCCGGTTTCCCCCACAAGCCCAAAGACATGCGGTACAGGTAAATTGGGAAAGCCTAGTGTATGTGTGCGAATGAGTGTGTATGGGTGTTCCCAGTGATGGGTTGCAGCTCGAAGCGCATCCGCTGCGTAAAACACATGTTGGAAAAGTTGGCGGTTCATTGACCCCTAATGAATAAAGGAACTAAGCCGAAGGAAAATGAATGAATGAAACTGTTCTCTTTGTAAACAAATAAGTTGGCGGTTCATTCCGCTGTGGCTATCGCAGATTAATAAAGAAACTAAGCTGAAAATTAAATGAACGAATGTCTTCCAGAAAAGACACTACGCAGCTCACTGGGTTTTGCAGCGCGGCTTTGAAAGTAAAATGGCATCTCTTAAAGGAACAGGCTTTTATTTTATTTCACCTCACGTTATACTTTAGTAAGTAAGGCTTTATTGATTAATTTGTCTTCCAAAAGACTGTGTTTTTGACCTGGTGGTCTTGTCGACCGGTTATCTACCTCAGAGTTTTGTTGTCCTCTGTTTTGATTGGTCGGGCTCGCAGGTTCAGCCCGCCCCTCCAGACCAAACGGCGGCTCAGGAGCTGTCCACGTACACTTGATTTTCTTTCAGGTTTTGTTTTCTCCTTTTAAGATCCTTCGATCCTCTATTTTCCTCTTCTTTTTTTCTTCAAACAAAAGGGGTTTTTTATCGTCGTTATGTTGTAAGGAAAGTTGTGCGTTGAGCGTATCGTTTTAGTGTCGTTTAGCATTCAGATTCATGGTTTCAGAAGCAAAAATAAATAAAACTGCTGCTTTTTCATCACAAGATATTCCAGTAGTCTGTAGACGGTGGGTCAGAAAGTGCGTGAGAGAGAACGAATGAGAGCGAGCGATGCTGAAAGCTCATCACTGTTGGGTGGACGTCTGCTTTTGTCGTGGGATGTAAATATAATAGATGAGCTCATTGCAATATACTTAATCTCACTATTCTGTTTTTTTGTGTTTGTGTGTTTGTGTTAACTTCTAGTTTATCTTTAGATAGCGGCTCAGTGGTTAGCACAGCAGGAAGGTCACTGGTTCGAGTTTGCATGTCCTCCCCTGTTGGTGTGGGTTTCCTCTGGGTGCTCCGGTTACTGAACACATGCACTATTGGTGAATTTGATGAACTAAATTGGCCGTAGTGTATGAGTGTGTGTGTGGATGAGTGTGGTTGGGTGTTTCCCAGTGATGGGTTGCAGCTGGAAGGGCATCCGCTGTGTAAAGCATGTGCTGGATAAGTTGACGGTTCATTCTGCTGGGGTGACGCCTGATGAATAAAGGGATTAAGCTGAAGGAAAATGAATGATTTTGACTTGTCAGAAATCTGAAATTTTGTGTTATTTTAGTTTTCTGGTTTTAATTCAAAATTTTGGCTTTTTCTCGAATTTTTTATTTTATTTTCATTTTTTTAGTTTTTAATTTACATGTCAAAATTCTAATTGTTTTCACAGAATTCTGATTCCAGTTTGAAATTGTTTTTTTTCTCTCAGAATTTGAGATTATGTTTTTCATAATTCTGATTACAATTCGAGATTTTGACTTTTTTTCTCATCATTTTGATTTTTGCTTGTCAGAATTTTAACTTTTCAGAATTCTGAAATCACAGAATTTATTTATTTTATTATATTTTTTCATATTTCTGGTTTTAATTCGAAATTTTGATATTTTTTTTTCTCTCAATTTTTTTAGATTTTTGCATGTAAAAACTTAAATAGTTTTTGGTCATTTTTATTCCAGTTTGAAATTTTAGTTTTTGGGGGATTTTTGCTTTTAAGAATTTTGACTTTTCAAAAATCTGAGATCACAGAATTTATTTATTTTATTATATTTTTTCATAATTCTGGTTTCAATTCAGAATTTCGAAAAAAAATTCTCAAATTTTTGATTTTTGCATGTGAAAATTTAAATTGTTTTCAGATCATTTTTATTCCAGTTTTAAATTTTAGCTTCTTGGGATTTTTGTGCATCAGAATTTTGACTTTCTCAGAGTTCTGACCTCAGTTCTGAATTTTACTTGTTTTCTCAGAATTCTTGATTTTGTATGTCAGAATTGTAATTGTTTTTGCAGAAAAGAATTGATTCCAGTTTGAAATTTTGGCTTTTTGGCAAAATTCTGAGTTTACATTTTAGATTTTAAATTAAATTAAATTTAAAATAGAATGCTGAGTTTGCGTGTCAGAAGTAATTTTATTTAATTATTTTTTACGTTTTTCTCAGAATTCTTTTTTTTCTCAATTTTGGTTTTGCGTGTCAGAACTTTTAGACGTCAGAGTTTAGATGTCAAAAATTATTTAAAAAAATTTGTTTTTCAGAATTCTGGTGTCAGTTCAGAATTTTGACAATTTTTCCTGAAATTTTAGTTTTTTTCATGTAAAAATTGGAATTGTTTTTAGATCATTTTTATTCCAGTTTGAAATGTTAGGGGTTTTATTTAGATTTTTTTCCATCGGAATTTTGACTTTCTCAGAGTTCTGACCTCAGTTCTGAATTTTACTTGTTTTCTCAGAATTCTTGATTTTGCATGTCAGAATTGTAGTTGTTTTTGCAGAAAAGAATTAATTCCAGTTTGAAATTTTGACCTTTTTTTTTCAGAATTTAGATTTTGAGTGTTAGATATTAAATTAAATTTAAAATAGAATGCTGAGGTTGCATGTCAGAAGTAATTTTATTTAATTATTTTTAATGTTTTTCTCAGAATTCTTTTTTTTTCTCAATTTTGGTTTTGTGTGTCAGAACTTTTAGACGTCAGAGATTAGATGTCAGAAATTATTGAACTTTTTTTGTTTTTCAGAATTCTGGTTCCAATCCAGACAATTTTGGTTTTGTGTGTCAGAACTTTTGAGTTCAGATGTCAGAATTTTTATTGTTTTCTCAGGATTCTGATTCCAGTTTGAAATTTTGACTTTTATCCCCAGAATTTTGAGTTTGCATTTCAGAATTTTTACCTGAGGGATTTTATAATTTTTTTAATTCCAATTCATAATTTTTACTTTTTTCTCAATATTTTCATTTTGCAATGTCGGAAATCTGAGTTTTACTGTCAGATGTTTTCTGATTCCGTTTCGTAATTTAAAAGAAAATGTTCTCATGAATTTGCTTTCATTTGACTTTTGACTTTTTTTTTCCTTTAAATGTCAGAATTTTTATTGTTTTCTCAGGATTCTGGTTCTAATTTGTAAATCTGACTTTTTCTTAGAATTTTTATTTGCATGTCAGTAATTTTGACTTTTCTTCTCCGCATTTTATTTTCTCAAAATTCTGCTTCCAGTTTAGAGTTTAAAAAAATTCTCAGAATTTATATATTTTTTTTAATTTGAATCATTTACTTATTTAATCTGAATTTTCTTGTATATCAGAATTTTGAGCTTGCATGTGGAAATTTTGATTGTTTTTCTCAAAATTCTGCCTCTATTTTTAATTTTTACATGTTTTGCATGGGGAAATTTTCATAGTTTTCTCAGAATTTTGAGTTTACCATCCCACAATGTTGACTGTTTACTCAAAATACCAGTTACATGTTACATTTTGGATATTTATATCTTTTTTAACCTTTTTTTTTAATGTGTTTTGTTTTCGCCACCACAGAAAAAAATGCAGAATTCTGTGTCAAAAATCTTCTTTGCAACTTTTTATTGTGAGATTAATTATTGCAATGACCTTTTTCATCCCACGGCAAAACCAAACTTCAGTACTTTTGCTTTCAGAGCGAGTCCAGACAGACTTTTAGCAGCGTAATCCATGATGCTCTGCTCTCAGCCGAGTGTGTGTGTGTGTGTGTGTGTGCGTGCGCGCGTGTGTGTGTTTCTGTGGAGTTCTTGTGTGGGTCATGCTGCTAGTAACATCCGAATCCGAAGTGCCAATCTGTGTCTGGGTCAAAGAGTTGGAAAAGAGTTGTTGTGCAGAGAGAAATTGCTCATGAATATGAAAACAATAAAAAAAAAATCATGTACTAGACAGCCATTAAGTTATATGAAAAAAAAACAAAGTAATAATTTATGAAGAGAGACGTTTTGTACAGACTGTTTGAGAAAAATCAAAACAATAAAAAGATTTTGATAGAGATATCTATATGAGAGTTGGTTTTGTAATTTCTTTCTGGTGTGCCACGCGCTCGCCAGTGGCATCTTGTACGTTCGGTTCATCAGAAACCTCCCTCTGTCATTTTCTCTTTTGTTTTCTAGAGTGTTTGTTGTTTGTTTAAGCCAAAAAAAAGCTTATTTTTTATTTCTCCTTTTGGTTTTTCTTGTAGATTGTTAATTAAGCTTTATTTCTGTTCATTTCTTGGAGAACTTTTGAATAAAAACACATTTTGTTTTATTCATGTGGCGTTGTTTATTCACGATTCACCTGACGGAGACTCAACTCATCTTTATTTCTATAGCGCTTTTACACTAGATTGTGTCAAAGCAGCTTCACATAAGTTCTAGTAAACTGAAACTGTGTTAGCCCAGTGTGGTTTAACATTAACTGCTGAGAGGTCAAACACTGAAGAGTAATTCATCAATGCGCAGCTCTACAGTGCAGGGACGTGCAGAGACCTTCTAAGGGGCAGGGGCTCAACTGGAAAAAAGGGCACTTTTTAATAAATAACAATAATAATTGTACTTTAATAAATAAAACATATTAAAGGATATTTCAACCTAAATTCACCATGCACCCTTGAAATGACAGTTCATTCAAAACTGAAAATTCTGTCATCATTTAATCATCTTGTACTTGTTCCAAACCTATTTGACTTTTTTCTTCTGTTGAACAAAATGATATTTGAAGAAAGCAGGAAACCTGTAACCATTGACTTTAATGGTGTTTGTTTTTCCTGCTCTGGAAGTCAATAATTTCAGCTTTACAGCTTTCTTATGAATATCTGCTTTAATCTTTTATTCTTCAGTGTTCAACAAAATAAAGAAACAAAGATTTGGATTTGGAGTAAATGGTAATTTTTGGGTGAACTATCCTTTTTAAATATATTCATTCATTCATTTTCTTTTTGGCTTAGTCCCTTTATTATTAATCCGGGGTCGCCGCAGCGGAATGAACCGCCAACTTATCCAGCATTTGTTTTACGCAGCGGATGCCCTTCCAGCCACAACCCATCTCTGGGAAACACATTCATACATTCTCATTCACACACATACACAACGGACAATTTAGCTTACCCAATTCACCTGTACCGCATGTCTTTGGACTGTGGGGGAAACCGGAGCACCCGGAGGAAACCCACGCAACCACGGGGAGAACATGCAAACTCCACACAGAAATGCCAACTGGCCCAGCCGGGGATCGAACCAGCGACCTTCTTGCTGTGAGACGAACGTGCTAACCACTCGGCCACCGTGGCGCCCCTTAAATATATTATTTTTGTATATTTTGTATTATATATATATATTTATATTATTTTTTTTCACACTGATAGCCCCTGACTTCCACAGCTAGCCTATATGTACTTGTTTTTATAGCTTCAATAAACACGATATATTCTGAATAAATGACTGCAAAAACGAGAGGGGAACATTTTCACTATCCAGCTGTCATTTCTCCATTACATTAGCCTGATATTGCCCAGGCTAAACTTTAACTAACTTATTACATGGAGGATGTTAGCAAGACAAAATAGCTTTTGAGCTTTTGGATAAATAGCTGACGTTGAATTTGAGCCTCAGGTAGTCTATTGTTAACCATTACTCACCTTCATACACTATAGATGAATGACGGATGAATTTACATCAGCGGTTCGTTACGGAGGTCAGCTAGTAACACCTGTTTTACGCACACTCCGTCTGCAGTGTGTGTATGGGCCAGACTGTAAGCTACAGGTTTGGCCCAGATGCAGTCCGTGTGTAGGATGCAGGCGTTGGAATACGTTACTCCACTGACCCCTTACTTTTGAGGGCAGAGCGACAATGTTAATAGCGCCCTCATTAGGGTGTTCGCCTCACAAGTGGTTTCACTTTCCAAATCGTCGGTTCGAGGCTCGCTTGGAGCTGGTAGACTAAAACCAAGATACACTTTAAAATTGAGTTTTTTTACTGTTTGACAGGGAAAGTTGTCCTTAAATAGAACACGCATTATATTATACACATATATTACATTATTATTAGTATTTAAAAAATTATTATTATCCCCAGTAAAAAGGGCACTTTCTCTCCAGGAGACAAAGGGGCTCAAGCATCCAAAGCCCCCTCCTCTGCACGTGCCCTGCTACAGTGTTACGACCCTGGTCTAGGTCAAAGACGTAACATAAATAATTCAAGTGTTGAATAGAATGTTGTTGTTTTATAAATATTATGTATCCACTGTAAAAGTAGAGTGAAGTGAGAGACGTCGTGGAAAATGCAAAAATCATCAACAAAAATGATGAAAAGGTTTACGTATTTCTGTATTTTATATATGTGTTAACGTTTTGAAGTGGCCCAGCCAGAGTCCTGATTTAAATCCAATTGAGCATTTGTGTGGAGAGCTAAAGATCAGGGTGAGCAAGGAGACCCTCCAACCTGAAAGAGTCAAAGATCGCTGAAGATAAATGGGCCAAATTTGCAGTGGAGACGAGCAAAAAGCTGCTCAGCAGTTATAGCAGGGGCGCCGCTAGGAGGGGAAAAGTTCGGACGATTCTAAGGGCCCAAGCAGTTTTGGGGCCCCCACAGATATTATAAGGGGCCCTAATGACATTACCCAACGCATCCCGGCAAAGGTTGCCATAGGGCCCCTGCCAGCCAGCAGTACCCCTGAGTTCTAGGAAGCATTGCATTGCTGTAATAATAGCCAATAAAGGCTTTTCTATTGATTATTGAGAAGGGTTTGAATAGTTTTGGACGTGCCACATTTTGTTCAAATGTAAATAATAAAAATAATACATTTTCTTTAGTGAGAAGCCTGTGTGATTTCCAGTCAAACCAAAACATCCTAGTTGAATAAAAGTAACTCTAAGTTAGAGTTTACTAGAGATATGTTTTTATTATTGTTTATATGTCATTATTTTATTTATTGCGCAAATTTCAGTTTGTTTGAAATATTAAGCATGCAGATCATTGCGATGAAAACCATGCACATCATTTCCTGATGAACAATACTATAT
Source organism: Danio albolineatus (assembly GCA_903798035.1). Lineage (NCBI taxonomy): Eukaryota > Metazoa > Chordata > Actinopteri > Cypriniformes > Danionidae > Danio > Danio albolineatus. The sequence goes on from CAIGQQ010005031.1 coordinate 215,048, forward strand.
ACCACTACTGAAATCAACCTGAAATGCAAAACTAAAAAAAAAATGGTTGAACGTTTTATTTATTTTCAGAAATACTTTATCATTCTAATCGCAGAGTTTCCTCTGAACTTCACACAAATTCACACAAACTTTTACACAAATCTCTGCTTTTTTCACTGTTTTAGACGATTAAAAAAATCAGCAATTTCTTATCTCCACCAGCAGGTGTCAGTGTCTCAGCAGAAATACTTCATTATATATAAACATATATACGGCCACTTTATTAGGTAATGTTTTATTAGGTCCAACTGCTCGTTAACGCAAATTTCTAATCAACCAATCACATGGCAGCAACTCAATACATTTAGGCATGTAGACATGGTCACAATCATCTGCTGCAGTTGAAACTGAGCATCAGAATGGGGAAGAAAGGTGATTTAAGTGACTTTGAATATGGCTTGGTTGTTGGTTTCAGACGGGCTGGTCAGACTATTTCAGAAACAGCTGACCTAGTGGGATTTTCACGCACAACCATCTCTAGGGTTTACAGAGGAAATATGTGAGCGGCAGTTCTGTGGGTGCAGATGCCTTGTTGATGCCAGAGGTCAGAGGAGAATGGCCAGACTGGTTCCAGCTGATAGAAAGGCAACAGTAACTCAAATAAGCACTCGTTACAACCGAGGTCTGCAGAAGAGAATCTCTGAACACACAACACGTCCAACCTTGAGGCAGATGGGCTACAGCAGCAGAAGACCACACCGGGTGCCACTCCTGTCAGCTAAGAACAGGAAACTGAGGCTACAATTCACACAGGCTCACCAACACTGGACAATAGAAGATTGGAGAAACGTTGCCTGGTCTGATGAGTCTCCATTTCTGCTGCCACATTCGGATGGTCGGGTCAGAAAAAAGATACGTGGTGGTACAAATAATGTTCCTTAAGGCACAGTTTAATATTGAGGTAAAGTTGGTTTTATATTTGCACATTCGGATTTCTCCTTAATAATATAATTTGAGAAAAGTATTCTTCATACTATCATACTATCAGCCAACGACTATCAAAGTACAACATTGTTCGCAGTCTATTATATAGTGCTAATGTTGTTTTGAAGTCATTAAACAGGAGATTTCAGACTGAATATTCAGAGTAAACAATATAAAGAATGTGTCACAAGTTGTCACTGAATGAATGTGCAAATATAAAACCAACTTTTCCTCAATCAGTTTTGTACCTTTTGTAAGAGTTGTACCTTATATAGTCCAGAAAAGACCTCTTACCATACTGTTCTGTAGCTTTCAACTTGAATGAAGGTACACAATTGTTCTCATAAAAAAGGTACATGATTGTTGGACAACTCCTTTATTACAGTCTCTATGAAAATAAATATGACTGGAAAGGCAAAGTGATTTATGAAGAATATGCTTAACGAAACTTAGAAACTCAAAAGTTCTATAATACAAACCAACTGGTAAAACAAAACTATAGGTGTGAAAACTAAACATTTAAGGCATTTTTAATCAACATTTGGTGAACATTTACTGATAGATACATGTTTATTATCGATATATCCACACCTTTAGGCGTTTGCTTTCCACTACACACTGGCAGAAGTCCTGCACATGCAAAGTGTTCATGCAGACATTTTAGTATTGTAAAGCTAATCAAACATTGTGCATGTCTCGTTACAGTACTTCTGCATAACTCTTTCTGTTTTCAAATTAGGTCAATTAAATGAACTTTTAAGTGATTGCAGAGGTGTTGTGTGGAAATTGGAGAAATAAATGTTATATATTGTAGATGAGAGAATGTATTTCTGTAACATTTTTATGAAAAGTGTTGTAAAATTAGCAAAAGTAGATATTTTGATTTATATTAAAGTATTATTTATTCTTTATTGTAAATGAAAAAGGTGCATTTACACACAAAAAACTCTTCTTCTTTTTAAACATTGTTTAATAAATGTATTTGATGTTTTATATTTAATGAAAATTAAATGAAAACACATTTTGGATATAGCCAAACTCCTTTAAAAAGTTCTTGAAGGAACACATTTGACACTTACAAATTGTCTTGCCACTGCAGTGGTACCTTAAATTTGTACCTTTGATGAAGCTACAATATTGTATCTACAGCATTTAAAAACCAAAGGTACATTTTGGTTTCCCATGGTACAAATCATGTCCTTAAAAGTACAAACTGCAATGGTGCAAATTAGATTAATTGTCTTAAGGTAACTCTGTTCCGTAAAAAGGTTCTGCCCCAGTGACAAGTGTTTGTATCTTCTTTATTGTACCATTTTTTCAGAGAGTGTGCAGATTCAAGATGCAAATCCTGATAAAGTCAGTTTAAGAGACAAGACGTCACCTCAGAATAATACGGTTCTATCTGACATTTCTGTCAAAATTGAGTTATTGACATACTCTATTCTTATTAATTGAGAACTTATTTACATGATGGGATGTTTTTTAATAAGTTGTTTACATTTTAAGACTTTTTATTAAAAATATATATATATATTACAAACACACTGTTTGCTATGGGATGCAAAAACATTGAAGCTCAATATCTCGAAATCATTCAGAACGCTGACAGAACCTGATCATTTAAAGGTGATGAAGTGTCTACACTCAGAAAAAATGGTACAATGTTGTACCAAAGAAGGTTCAAACCCTTGTCACTGGGGCAGCACCTTTTTATGAGACAGAATTGTACCTTAAGAAGAGAAACAAACCTGTACCTTTTAAGGACATGATTTGTACCATGGGAAACCAAAATGTACCTTTGTTTTTAAAAACCTGCAGATACAATATTGTACACTTTGTGAAAGGTTCCACCACAGTGACAAGACACTCTGTACCGTAACAGTGTCAAAAATGCTTACCAAACATTTATTAAAATGACTTAAATGTTTAGTTAATACCTACAGTTTTATGTTTTACCAGCTGTTTTCAGTGATGGAAAGAGTACTGAAAAATCATACTCAAGTAAAAGTACCATTACTTGCCCAAAAATGTAGTGCAAGTAGAGTAAAAGTATCTGTAGTAAATATTGCTCAAAGTATGAGTAAAAAGTAGCCCTTTTAAAAGTACTCAAGAGTAGTGAGTATTACACTGTAGAAAAGTTGATGCGTTTACAGAATGTTACGTTTACACATCCCTGCACGAACAACATGTGGTGTATTTAGGGATCTTCCTGTTTTCCTTCGTTCCTTTCAACCTTCCTTCATTCATTGTTTGTTCCCTCCTTCCTTCATTCGTTCGTTCATATTTTTATTCCTTCCTACATTAGGCCCTTTTGTTCATTCATTTGATTGTTCGTTCCTTCCTTCCATAGTTTGTTCAGTCCTTCCTTAAATTCTTCCTTTATTTGTTTGGTCCTTCCTTCTTTCCTCCCTTCATTTGTTCGCTCATTCTTCCATATTTTTGTTCGTTCCTTCATTAGGTCCTTTGTTCATTTGTTCCTTCTTTCCTTCCTTAGTTTGTTCAGTCCTTCCTTCATTTAATTGGTTCTCTGATCCTCCCTTCCATTCCTTGTTCGGTCCTTCCTTTTATTTGGCCCTTCCTTCCATTCTTCATTCATTCCATTTAGTGATTGTTTAAGGCTGTTTGGTGATTTCAGTCATCATACAGTCGACATCCATCATTTTCAGTGACCTGCAGTCTATAAACAGTCTCTGGATCATTGCGTGTGCAGATTTTGAACATCTTCTTGGACATTTTTAATGTTTCCTAAAGGTTTGCTGCGTTTATAAAGCGCCCATGTCTTGAGGTTGTTCAGTATGATGTGATTTACTTTCTATGTGTGATTTAATTGGACAGGAATCACAGGACTGATCTTTCTACTGTAGACAATGACCATAGAGAAGACAGAAATAAAGTAGTGACTGCAGGATGAAGGAAAGTAGTGGAGTAAAAGTACCGATACTGCACTAAACATGTACTCAAGGGGAAGTAAAAGTCCACATTTATAAAACCACTCAGTAAATTACAATTCCTGAGAAAAACTACTCCATTACAGTAGTGCAGAGTATATGTAATTAGTTACTTTACACCACTGGTTGTTTTGTATTATTGTATTATAGAACTAAAAATGTATGTTTATAAGTAACTTTAAACATCTGCTTTATCATTTCATAATATTCATTTCAGTTGTACCATAAAAGGCACAGAACAGTATCATAAGAGGTCTTTTCAGTACCATATAAGGTACAATTTTTACAAAGGTACAAAACTTCCTCAAGGAACATTATTTGCACCATCGTGTACCTTTTTTTTCTGAGTGCAAGATGAGCAATACTGTGAACTTTCACTGTAAATATCCCCTGTGAAGAGTCCTGCTGCTGGTAAAAAATAGATTAGAATAATACATGATTTGAATGAAACTCTCTGAGGTCTCTGAGTCTTTATAATGTGCTGCTTGATGAGGACCATTCAGTAAATGTAGTTTGACAAGTGCTGAATTCATAAATGCGGCAATAGCGACATCTACAGGACCTGTTTGAGACACACAACACAACTTGGACTGATTTCTTTCTCTGAAAAAAAAGCAAACATTGAGATTTCAAAAGTCTTTTATTACAATAATAAATAACACAAAAACATTTTTCAAAACATCTTTCCAACAATCAGTACAAATTCAAGTAACTACCAAACAAAGTCAAGCAAAACATTTATCTTAAACAGAGTGAAAAAATCAATGATCATCAATGACCTCGTGTAAGCGCTTCTGCGTTGTGTTTTCTTTCTTTATTTAGGGATAACCAGATGGATATCAGCAGTTGTGACGGCTCTTTATTAACTCCTGGTGTAAACAAAAAGCAGAGGTTTTACAGTGTGTCTTCGCCCTT
>CAIGQQ010005031.1:226463-242908 GCA_903798035.1 Danio albolineatus
AAGGACCTAATAAAGGAAGGAACAAAAATATGAAAGAAAGAATGAGCGAACAAATGAAGGGAGAAAAAAGGAAGGACCAAACGAATAAAGGAAGAATTCAAGGAAGGACTGAACAAACTAAGGAAGGAGTGACCAAACGAATAAATGAACTAAAGGACCTAATGAAGGAAGAAACACAAATATGAAAGAAAGAATAAGTGAACAAATGAAGGGAGGAAAAAAGGAAGGACCAAACGAATGAAGGAAGAATTCAAGGAAGGACTGAACAAACTAAGGAAGGAAGGAAGGAGCGAACAAACAAACAAATGAACAAAATGACAAAAATATGAACGAGTGAGCGAAGAAAGGAGGGAACAAACAAATGAATGAAGGAAGGAGAGAACAAACAAATAATTGAAGGAAGGTTGGAAGGAACGAACGAAAACAGGAAGATCCCTAAATACACCACATGTTGTTTGTGCAGGGATGTGTAAACGTAACATTCTGTAAACACATCAACTTTTCTACAGTGTAATACTCGTACTCTCTCCTCTTGCGTACTTTTAAAAGGGCTACTTTTTACTCATACTTTGAGCAATATTTACTACAGATACTTTTACTCTACTTGCACTACATTTTTGGGCAAGTATGGTACTTTTACTTGAGTATAATCTTTCAGTACTCTTTCCACCACTGGCAATACTGCACAGAAACTATAGGTCCGGCGATCATACAATCAGTCCTCATTTGTAGTAGTCTTGTGTGTTGTTGGTAAAAAACAAAACAAATGGTTTGTCTAAACTTCTTACTTTGTTCATTATTTGGCCAAAATCAAAAAGTGTTTGTGCCCCGCTCTCCCCTATGGAAGTCAATGGGTACAGATCTTCACCATTCTTCAAAATATCTACTTTTGTGCTCAACAAAACAAAGAAACTCATGAAGGTTTGACAGAAGTGAGTAAATGATGACAGAACTTTTATTTATGAGCGAACTATCCCTTTAAGTATGCATTGTATTCTATTTCCACAGCAAAATCAAATTAGCATATACTAATTGAGGATCGACTCGTCGTTATTAGTTTGTTTATGCATTCTGTTATACTTTACTTATTATATTTATGACTCCTCGTTCATCTCCTGTTGCTGTTTCTGTAGTATAACACGTTTATTTGCTTTGGCAACGCTGTCAAATTGTGGAAATGATAAAAAGTAAAACGTTACTGCTGACGCTGTGTGCGTGCGCGTGGACGTGTGTGTATGTGTGTGTGTGACGCGTTTTGCAGCCATGATTTCTGCACTTCAAAACATGGAGTCCAGCGCTCGACATGTTGCTCTGATTTACATCGCTTTTATTATCCTCACAGCTTTTTCGGCGAGGGCAGAGGACGATAGTGGTGAGTATTTGGTTATTTAGCGAGTGTTTGCTTTGTTATGTGTTTAACGCAAAGCGCGTGACTGTTTACGTTAGTTTTTTAACGTTAAACGGCGATGCAAACAACAGGAGTAAACTTCCTCTGACTTCTCCACTCGAGAAACACTCACTGCTTCTTTAATATACTGTTTTATCATGAATAATGTGAGAGAGTTTTCAATAAAATGTCAAACTTCTCTTCGTGAACATCACAGGTCATGAGATTTGACTGTTTGCTAACACTAAACCTATTCAGGCTGAGCTTTAGGCTAATTTAAAGATTAATATTCACACAATTAACTTAATTATTGAGGTAAAGTTGGTTTTATATTCCCACATTCGTTCTGTGACAACTTAGTGACACGCACCCTATATTGTTTACCATGGTATTTTGAATATAAAGTCTCAAATCAACGTTAACACTATTTAATGGACTGTAAACAGTGTTGTACTACGAAAGTCATTGGCTGATAATATGAATCACTATTTAGTATACTTTTCTGAAATGATATAATTGAGAAAGTCAGAATGTGTGACTATGAAACCAACTTTACCTCAATTATATATAGTAGTTACTCTAAGTTACTGTATGTTGTTTTATTGGTTATCATTAGGGCCAGACAGAATCTGCGGACATTTTTGGCTATTTCTGTGGAGAATTTAGCAAAAAATCTGCGGATGTATGCAGAATCACTTTAGGAGTATCATAACTAAAGACTTAACAAATGAAATAAAAATAATACATTTTAATTTTATTTTATTTAAGTATTTTGCAAATTCGATTAGATCCACAAAGCAAGTCTCTTGACAGACAATATAACTTACAATATGACAATACAAACTGTATTGTAAATAAATCATATGATTATTTTAATATTACTTTTTAATATTACTATTATTATATCACAATAAAATTAAATGAATTTTTAAAAGTATAAATTTACACACATTTACACAAGTAAATACATAGACTCGATGGGCTAAAAATCTGCGGATTTCTGTGCGCGCAGATTCTGTGTGAGCCTAGTTATCATACAGTTAGAGACTAGAGTGATCTATACTGTAAAACTAATGAATTGTCGAGTGAATTCTTGAAGAGCTTTCTGACGTTTTCAGTAATGCTTCCATCTTTTGACAGAACCTTCTAGAAACATTGGGTAATGTTCTTTTCATATCTTAAGCAATTTAAAATGCATATTTATTCTACTTTACTTTTTACTTTACCACTTTATCAACAAGAAGTTGTCATTAATGAAGCTTTGAGCTGCTCTACGAGTCTTCTAAAAGCATATTATCAGCATCAAACCTATAAAGTGCAATAAAAACAACTGGCAAGCGTTAAAAGACAGATTTGTTGTGAGCTCTGAGGTTTTACATTACAGATGCTTTTGTTGCATCGATTCAACTTCTATTTGATTGACTTTAAACAGTGTTGTACTTCGAGACTCATTGGCTGATAATATGAATCACTATTTAGAACTTGCAAAGAATACTTTTCTGAAATTATACTATTACAGAGAAAGTCATAATGTGGTAATATAAAACCTACTTTACCTCAATTATATATTGTAGCTACAGTACAGTATGTTGTTTACTTGGTTATCATACAGTTAGAGTGATCTATACTGTAAAACGAATGAATTGTCGAGTGAATTCTTGATGAGCTTTCTGAAGTTTTCAGTAATGCTCCCATCTCTTTACTTGGTTATCATACAGTAAGAGCAGGGGTGCCCAAACTTTTTCTAATAAAGGGCCGAAAACCAACGTTGATTGTGAGCTGAAGTTAAATATACCAAACCATATTACATTAAATTTGACATAGGCAATTTATTTGCTAATATTTAAAAATAAAAACTTTGCTTTAAAACATATAAGGTAATGATGCAGTATAATTTTTTGACATTGATAATGAACTTATTGTAGTAAAAACATACAGTAAACAATCCCATTTATAACACATTAGAGTTCAATGCTGAGTATACTAGTCAAGCTGCTCCTGGCTTTGCCCTGATTTGCTCACCAATGTCTTGTGCATTGTCATCTATCTGTCAGCTGACAGTATTTACATTTTAAAAGTCTGATTCCTTTAAAATTAAGACGTTCAATTGAAATGTGCAAGCAGACGGTGATAAAACGACACCAAAGTAATATTTAAAAGTGCCTTTTAATTTTATTATATATATATATATATATATATATATATATATATATATATATATATAAACACATATATAATTTATTTATTTATTTATTTTTAACATTAGACTGAAAAAGTACTGTTGCACTTTGGCACATTTAATTGAAACTATCATTTTTTTGTAGCTCCTCAATTAAACAAAGAAACTGAAGATTACGTTAAATTTGAAATTATGGATCTCTGTCAAAGGCATTTGCCCCAACCACCTCCCCATTATTCTCTCCTCTTTCCAGATGGGATGGTAGGCCAAACCAAAGGTTTCCATGGGTCAACTTTGGCCGCGGGCTCTACTTTGGGCACCTCTGAGTTGGAGTGATCTATACTGTAAAACTAATGAGTTGTTGAGTGAATTCTTAATGAGCTTTCTGAAGTTTTCAGTAATGCTTCCATCTTTTGACAGAACCTTCTAGAAACGTTGAGTAATGTTTCTTTTCATATCTTAAGCAATTGAAATGCATATTTATTCTACTTTACTTTTCTGCTTTAGTAGTTTATCAACAAGAAGTTGTCATTAATGAAGCTTTGAGCTGCTCTACAAGTCTTCTGAAAGCATGATACATACAAATAATATTAATTTAAAAAAGGATTTTACTTCAGGAGCCTAGCTTTTGCACTTTATAGGATTGATGCCAATAACATCTTGCTGCATGTCAATAATAGTTTGGTAACATAGCATTAGTATTTCTTTTCATATCTTAAGCAATTAAAATACATATTTATTTATACTTTTCTGCTTTAGTAGTTTACCAACAACAAGTTGTCAGTAGTGAATTCAAATGCTTTTAGCTGTGCTACAAGTCTTCAGAAACTAAGACACAAATAATATTAATGTTTTGTTTCGTTACCAAACCATAATTGACATGTTATCAGCATAAAACCTGTGAAGTGCAATAAAAACAATAACTGGCAAGCGTTAAAAGACAGATTTGTTGTGAGCTCTGAGGTTTTACGTTACATGTATATTCTTTTGTTGCATCGATTCAACTTCTATTTGAATTAATAATTGTTTAATAGTGGAATTTGTGCAGAAAATTACCCATAATGCTGTACTGTAGACAGTTCAGACGTCTTATCAAGTTTAGTAGAAATATTTAATTGAGTATCATCTGCATAACAGTGAAAGCTGATCCCGTGTCTTCTAATAATGTCTCCCAGGGGCAGCATGTATATTGTAAACAGCAAAGGGCCTAAAACTGATCCTTGAGGCACCCCATACTTTACTGGCCTGACTTGTGAAAGCTGTCCATTAATATTGACAAACTGGTAACGATTAGTTAAGTATGACTTAAACCATTGTAAAGCCATTCCCTGGACACCTGTAGAATTTAAGCGATGTATGAGGATATTGTGGTCGATGGTGTCAAATGCAGCACTAAGATCGAGTAAAACCCTTGGTCAGCAGCTAAGAATAAATCGTTGGTTATTACCACCAGTCAGATATCTTCATTTTAAATCTTCCTTTTACAATGCGATATGTTTAAAGATGCCATCTAAAAAAATCTGGATATACCTAGTAGGCATAGCTGTATAATAAGAGTTCAGTACACGGAAGTGTTTGCTTGATCTCATGGTTTCCTTGTTCCCATGTAAATTCTGTGGATGTAATTTGCCAGTGAAATACAAACCAATCGGAACAAAACACAGACTGTTATGTTGCACATAGGGATGCAACCATTATAGATTTTGGTTGTATGATTATAGTCTGAGGAATAATCACCATTTCATGATTGTAATGCATTCACTAATTTCAAAACACTACTAGTTTAGAAAACTACATGAAAAGTTCCTATATTTTAAAGTATTTTAAATTGCTGATTAGTAACCAAATAATACAGCACAAAATCATAATGAAAAACAAACAATAGTCCATTTCTCTTTGGACTTAAAAATAAGTAAAAAAAAAGTTTTTTGATATTTAAACATAAGTAAAAATTTTTACACAAAATAAATGACGAACAATGAATAAATAAATACAAACAAATAAAAAATATTTTGTCTAATGTAAATCTAAGCTACATTTTAAGTAAGTGTTTCCCTTTTAAAGAGAACAAATTAAGAGTTTGGTTACAAAACGCGATAAACGCCATTTTTTTAACATTTGGATTTTATGATTGGAAATCACTGTTCAGATGTTCTCTTATCTATGTGTGAATTGCTGCCATTAATACAATTTAAGAATGAACATTTTAGGCCTACTACAAAATGTATTTTTTCACTAAACGCGATATCCGCCAGACCAGTTTCTTTACAAAATGCGATATAACAGTTATAGAACTGTTATATATAGAACAGTATATGCGCGAGCTCAGCATCCCTTGGGAGGAGAGTCACAGCCGGCGAAGTGCTCCGAGTTTGCTCATAGATTTAACGCTAATGTCAAAACAAAAAACATAGGTATTTAAAAAGAGGATTCACAGGGCTAACTAAAAACGTTTGTCATTTAATTGTTTATAATGTATGCGAGCTCTCAGTCATGCAGGCTACGTTACTGATCAACAGCTGTCTGTCAGTCAGAGAATCAAAGCTCAGAGTTAAGCTAACCTCGTGGATTTCGATGACGGATTAAAGCCGGTCATTCTAGCTGCATAATAATAATAATAATAGCTTATTTGACGGGACGAGGCGAGCTTGTATCCGCGGACTCGGTGCAACAGAAACTGTGCCATCGCAGCTCCGCCCGCTCTGATCATACAGGTTTGTTTTTCAGCAGCGGTGTGGAAGGAGCCTCCACGCTTTCAAGTCGTTTATTTAACTAACTTAATCTTACTTATCTAAATTATAACAAATCACAATTAGTCCGAAGCTGTTTAAGAATGGTTGAAACGATAAACATCCTGCAGTTTGTTTGTGCTAACAGCTCAGCCAGTATGTTGTTATCCGACCTTTTCATTCAGGGACTGCCCTGGATTACTGGCACACGCCATAGTCACATGATGTTTATTGTGGCATTATGTTTTTGAATATTATGAATATTTACGATTAATTGATAAATTATTGTTAATTTTCTCACTGATGATCCAAAATATTTCTTCAAATGCCACAGTAAAGCCTGCTTAAAGCCACTGGTGCCCCAGCAAAAAAAAAAGTTATATTGTGTATGTTTTGGCCAAAACTAACTCAGAATCTTATTATTATTATTCAATCTTTGTATATACTGTTCCATATATTTATGATGTATTGTTTTTTTTTGTTGTTTTTTTATCAATTTAAGATGTTTGACAATGTTAAGATAATTATGTTGCATTTTGGCATGCTTTTTGACTTATTTATGGAAATTAAATAAAATAAAAAAATATCCTGGATTTGAAGAATATGTGTCCCTGGCCTTCGCTGAGCTCAAGTAATAGTTTAATGTACAGAAATTGTGAATGAACTTGACTGTTGATGTCTTCAATAATAATGTCAAATAACCAACATTTCTCAAAATGGATATATCTCGTTTTGCAACGAAACTCTTCATATATAGTCAAAGGCTGCTAAACCTTGGTCTGAAAGTCACTTTTGAAAAACTATATTACAAAATTGTTTGGTATTTTTGTTTTTTATTTTTGGACCAGAGTAGAAATGTGTATATTCCATACGAATATTGAGCTGAGCGATTAGTTCTTGTCACGTGAGTTGATGTTTCAGCCTGATCTCACGAGTAGGGTTGGGTACCGAATGGCACCAGTACCTATGGAACCGGTATAGAATGGACTGAATCAGTATATGAATTTCGGTGCCTAATTTCTAGAGTGAAAGCACAGCAATACACTTTATTAAATGTCATCTGCTGATATTAATTTCTGCATGTGTCCCTTTTGTCAAGGATCAGTATCATTTATATTCTTCTATAACACATAAAACTTGAGCAAAAATATATTAGAAAACCATAATACATAATTTATGTCTCCAGTATATTTTTTCCCAACATGAAAATGGCCATAGAAGATGGCATGGCATTAAACACAAACAAACAAACATAACCCAGGAGCCATAATTGAGGAGCAATTGAGGAGGTTTAGTTTAGGGCAGTAAGATTCTAAAGATATATGATAACCTTGGATATATTAATCACTGGATATAAAAATCACTTCTCTAAAATATCTTCTTTTTATATATCTAGGTAAAAAAACTATTTTATTTTAATAGCAACCTTATTTACTGAAAGGAAAAACTTTGAAATGTTTTAATAAGAAAAGATCCTGTTTGTACAGACTGCCCCGCAGACGGACGCACATGGCTGCCATTCGGACGCAACTGCTATCACTTCATCCATGGAGCAGAAGACGTGGCCAAAAGCTACTCTCTTCAAGATGCAAAAGACATGTGCAGAGGATATGGTACTTTTTACATTTTGCAGACTTTAAACATCTAAAATTGTGTATTGATTTATGCACTATATAAAGTCATAACATGTCCATTGCATTTTTAGAGCTTCTGACGGTAAAAAGTGCTGACGAGAATGACTTCGTCGTTAACTACAGTCCTTCAGTGTGGAAAGGCAAGATGAACGTCTGGCTTGGATTGTACTATGACAGCGACAGTAAGTTTGACTTCCTTCAAAAACGTTCCTGTTTCTCAAAACCAGGTTATATACAGTCAGAGTCAGAATTATGAGCCCCGCTGCATATTTTTCCCCAATTTCTATTTAATGAAGAGAAGATTTTTTTTTCTACACATTTCTAAATATAATAATAATAATAAATAATAATAATAACTAGGCGCCACGGTGGCCGAGTGGTTAGCACGTTCGCCTCACAGCAAGAAGGTCGCTGGTTCGATCCCCGGCTGGGCCAGTTGGCATTTCTGTGTGGAGTTTGCATGTTCTCCCCGTGGTTGCGTGGGTTTCCTCCGGGTGCTCCGGTTTCCCCCACAGTCCAAAGAATGTATGAATGTGTTTCCCAGAGATGGGTTGTGGCTGGAAGGGCATCCGCTGCGTAAAACAAATGCCGGATAAGTTGGCGGTTCATTCCGCTGTGGCGACCCCGGATTAATAAAGGGACTAAGCCGAAAAGAAAATGAATGAATGAATAATAATAACTAAATACAGGGTTCGTACGGGTGCTGGAAATCCTGGAAAATGCTTGATTTTCAATATAGTGTTTTCAAGGTTAGAAAAGTGCTTGGATTTTAGACAAAGTGCTTGAACCTGCTTGAATTTGAAAATGCATTTGCGCCAAAATGTTATCTATGCGACATCAAAATATATCTGGGTGCATATCTGCGAGTGGAATAGTTTAAAACGGTTGTCATGTAAACTGGCTGCATTAAACAACGCCAGCAATGCTTGCCCCGCCTTCAAGCTCGACTGATTGGCCCACTGCTCTAGCACTGAACGCGAATAGATTGGTTAATATCAGCTGTCAATCACTCAGCCTACGCCTGCATTCAGGTGACAGGGAGCGACAGCCTCGGAAATGTAAAAGGTCTGGATACAAGAGAATGAAAAGAACACTGACAGATTTAGTTTTAGAAAGCGCCTAAAGTCACAAATAACGTTACACCTGATCAGTGATCATGTGTTGAATGTTAATTATGGCGGCAAATCAATGCCAAAATTAATCGAGGAGGAGGAGATCTTCGCGCGCCCTGAACTGATCCACCGCGAGGAAACGGGCCTCGCGCAAATCATCATCTGTGCGCTCGATGTACGCTCTCGGGAGTGAGGTCATGCCTGCACCGCGCGTGCGATTAGTTCTCTCTGCTCGCTCGCTGGCTCTTCTCTGCTCGCGCGAATCTTTTTCGATTTGTCAGTCCTGGGGCGGGCCTTGGTTTACTTGTTATCTCTAACGCTATTGGTTACTCTCCCTTTCCGTAAGTTAGCCGGGATTGGACGCAGGTTATGATGATCCACATTTGATATGTATGGTATGGAAAGCTAGTTTCCCTATTAATTAAAAAATATATAGAATATTTATCTTATCACAATGTCATAATGTGAAACTATAATAGACTTACCTTCTCTGTAATAATAAGTGATGACTTTCAGTAATGACATATTTTTTTGTAATAATGAATCTCACAATAATGAGTATCTAAATAATGAGATAAATATTATTTTGCAACAAACTTTATTACAGTAAATCTGGGGAGAGAAAGCGAGAGTGAGTTATGCCATGTGTTGAAAATATCTCTATTAAACAAAAATTGGGGGGAAAATATACATGGGCTAATAATTCATGACTAATAATTCTGACTTTAAATGTCTCTGTTTATGAGTGTATAGGTAATCCACCATCTACACTTTTTGAAGAGTTGATAAAAGAATTCCAGTGGATTTAAATCCGCTATGAAAATTACTAAAGCCATTCACTGTAAAGCCGGTGGGACAGAGTTTGCAAGTAACTGTTTACCTCTGAATACACATATTTTAAGTGCGAGAGATTCTGTTTAATCCTTCATTTAATCGTCAGGATGTTGTTAGTCGTGCAGCTGGCAGCTATATGTGAAATCTAACACCGCGGCCGTACACCATCACAAAAGGGCTTACATTCACTTTTTAAAATTAAACTAATATTGCAGCTCATGAAAAGACTGTTATTTCTATTAAGGTGGCGTATACAAATAATATATATGTCAAGGTCATCTGTGCAGTATCAGACACTGCCTGTGAGAACAGCACAGTTATTATCGCTTACTGAGTAGATCTCATTCACGTCAAGTAATGCGTGCAGGACTGGTGAGCGCATGCAGAATTTTTTTGTTTGTAGGGTTTGATTAATGTTGATTTCAAATGCAGTAAATCTGTTAATATAAAACTTATATTATAGTAATGGTGCTTTTTATGCAGATGGCAGAAAATGTTCCTATTTCACACAATTAAAGTGTTTTTTTGAAATTGTACAGGTCTGGTGATTATTTGTCATTTATATATAGGCTGTATAGAATGCCAAGACTACTTACAGAGAGAAATTTTGAATTATTCAAAATGTTTTCCTTTAACCCTTTAACTGTTACCATTTGACAGGTGGGACATTTGCATACTGTTACAACAGTACCTTAGTCCAAACCTTAAGTAATATTGACAATAATAAAAAGTAATATTGATGAAAGCTTACAAACTATGGTTTCCACATTTGGTGATTTTCAAAATAGTCGACATAAGAACAGTTCATTAATTTGCAGCAAGAATATTCTTGGACTCACAAGGATGTAATTTGTTGCATGAATTTTGAATAGTGATGCACATGAAATATCACGAACGATTGGTCATGAAAATTTGGGACTACACCCAAACAAAATCTGACTGTAAGCTCATTTTTTGAGATATCAACTTTAGGTAGAAAGAGACCAAACTTAAAAAGATACTTCAACCAATAACAACTTTTTTTATGGTGCACTATCCCAATAAATTTATGCTCGAAAGTATTCAACAATTTAAGTTGAAATGTCATATTGTTTATTTCTTTTTAAATAGCACAATGGATTAAAATGCGAAAAAGTACTTACAGCATATATAAAAGTAAATTACCGTGGTTGTGCTTGAAAAACATAAAAATGCACCTTGAAAGTGCTTGAAAAGTGCTGGAATTTGAAGTTGGAAAAGGTGTAAGAACCCTGTAAATATTATAGTTTAATAACTCATTTCTAATTGCTCATTGCACTGATTTGTTTTATCTTTGCCATGATGACAGTACATTATATTTGACTAGATATTTTTCAAGATGCAAGTATTCAGCTTAAAGTGACATTTAAAGGCTTAATTTGATTAATTAGGTTAAGTAAGAGTAATTAGGGCGACATGGTGGCGCAGTAGGTAGTTCTGTCACATCACAGCAAGAAGGTCGCTGGTCAAGCCTCGGCTGGGTCAGTTTGCATTTCTGTGTGGAGTTTGCATGTTCTCCCCGTATTCATGTGGGTTCCCTTCGGGTGCTCCGGTTTCCCCCACAAGTCCAAAGACGTGGTATAGGTGAATTGGGAAAGCTAAATCTTCCGTAGTGTATGTGTGAAATTGAATGTGTGAATGTTTCCCAGAGATGGGTTGCAGCTGGAAGGGCATCCGCTGCGTAAAACAAATGCTGGATAAGTTGGTGGTTCATTCTGCTAATTAGGCGGAAGAGTAATTAGGCAAGTCATTGCATAACAGTGGTTTGTTCTGTAGTGTAGACAGTTACACTAAGGGGTTAAGGGCGCTAATAATAATGACCATAAAATGTTTTTTTTAATATATATATATATATATATATATATATATATATATATATATATATATATAAACTGCTTTTAATCTAGCCAAAATTAAACAAATAAGACTTTCTCCAGAAGAAAAAAAATTACAGGAAAAACTGTGGAAAATTCCTTGCACTGTTAAACATCATTTGGTAAATATTTAAAAAATAAAATTCACAGAAGGGAAAATTATTCTGACTTCAACCAGTTATTTAAACACTAAAAATAACTATATTTGCTTTCCTGATGTAGATATTTAATTTTACTCTAAATGAAAGGTACTTATTTTATTTTAATTCTTCACAATAACGTCCTCCACGACACAATCCAATTTAATTTATATGTACCGCCCTCTTGAAGA
The DNA here is from genome assembly GCA_903798035.1 of Danio albolineatus. Taxonomy (NCBI): domain Eukaryota; kingdom Metazoa; phylum Chordata; class Actinopteri; order Cypriniformes; family Danionidae; genus Danio; species Danio albolineatus. The sequence continues at coordinate 238,562 of CAIGQQ010005031.1, forward strand.
AGATTTAGATGCATTAAATTTTCCTCTAAGACGTAGATGTACATTTACTTTTGTTCCAGAGGCTATTAGGTTTTAGAATAAATTTTTAGCATGTTTTTTTAAATATTTGTTATTATTTTATATCTAGTTTTAAAATATTAGTTTTGTTTCTCTGCAATTTATTATGAATTTATTGATTGTTTTGCTGACAAATTACTTTTTACTTTCAAGCCTGTTCCTCAAAACGTAAGGCCTTATTATGGAAAGGAGCACTCACAGGAGCCAGTCAGTTTCATGAACAAAGTTCTGCTTTGTTTTCTTTGCATCAAATTATGATTGCTATTTGTCAATTTTTTTTTTTTTTTTGCTAACTATGCCAAATACAAGTATTAGAACAAGTATGGGGTACTACTTTACAATAAGGTTCATTCATTCATTTATTTTCTTTTCGGCTTAGTCCCTTTATTAATCCGGGGTTGCCACAGCAGAATGAACCGCCAACTTATCCAGCATTTGTTTTACGCAGCGGATGCCCTTCTAGCCGCAACCCATCTCTGGGAAACACATCCATACATTCTCATTCACACACATACACTATGGACAATTTAGCTTACCCGATTCACCTGTACCGCATGTCTTTGGACTGTGGGGGAAACCGGAGCACCCGGAGGAAACCCACGCAACCACGGGGAGAACATGCAAACTCCACACAGAAATGCCAACTGGCCCAGCCGGGGATCGAACCAGCAACCTTCTTGCTGTGAGGCGAACGTGCTAACCACTAGGCCACCGTGGCGCCTACAATAAGGTTATGTTAGTTAATGTATTTACTAACATGAACAAATAATACATTTATTACAGTATTTGTTTATGTTAATGAATGAAAATACAGTTATTAATTGTTAGTTTATGTTAACTCACTGTACATTAACTAATGATTAAATGCATGAATTTGGATGTTAATAACGAATAAATGGTGTGCAAGCTTCGTTTATAATTAGTTTATATTAGTAAATACAGTAACTAATAAACTCCTATTGTAAGGTGTGACCAGAATGTGTAATGAATTAATTCATTTTATTTTCCGGATAAAATATAATCTTTCCAAAGTTTCAAAAGACAAATTAAATAGTACCTAGAATCCTGTGACCTTTATTTTTAGGGAACCATATTTTTTTTTACTTTGCAAAATCTTAATTAATTCTTCAGTAATACTATTTGGTTCGATATGGAGTTTGTGCTTAATTCTAGTTCTACATGTTCCCCTAATAAAAAACACAATGCATGTCGAGCATATTTAAGCAGATTATTTTATGTGCTCCAGCTTCTCTACACTGGAATGCAGCTGAACTTGACTAATCTGCTCAAACCCTTGGCAAGAAGTTGTTTATTAAACTGTTGCCTAGTCAGAGATTTAAGTTTGGACGTTTAAAGGAGAAGTGCTTTGGAAAATCTTAAGCAGTCTGTTTAGTTCCTTTTGAGAATCATGTGTCAGCTGTTGCAGACAGTTTGTCTAACTTCTGATTGAGTCAATCATGAGTAGAGTTGTAAATGGTTTATGCAAAAAAAAATAAAAAAGCCACCTTTGTTACATTCTGAATTGCTCTGTCATTTTACGTGCTGTTCATGTTTGACATTATTAATAAATAATATCGGTTTGAGGATGAGTTAATGATGACTGTTTCTGTGAACTCAGCATTGCTCAATATCTCAAAGTTAAACTGTTAGCCTGGTTGTGCCATGTGATTAAAAATTGATTGCGATGCTTAACTACACAATTCAGACTCTTCCTGGAATTCTGAGTTTGTACAGTATTAGATAATGATTACTTTAACATGTATTTCTGACTATTTTCTTAGAACTGCTACTTTGTTAAAACAATCTTCCATAGTGTAGACTGAGTAAAAAAAGCTTTCGGCAATTGTTAGAAACAAAGTAAAACCATATATATATATATATATATATATATATATATATATATATATACAATTCCATGCACGTCAACCTTGCCTTGAAAAAATAAGTTGTGACCAAAATAGCAAAACCCTTTTAATTTTTTTGTGTATTCTTATATTTTACAGTACTGAAAAAAAAAATACTAAAAAATGTGTAGGTCAGTGTTTTCAAACAATTAGATTTGTTTTACCGAAGTCACACAAGTGGCAATTTCATCTGTCACATCCATAACAGAGTTTTTCCTCATAAGTGTAAAAATGTAAATTTAAAATAAAATCCATCATGTTTGTTCTACAGTGAGCTGACTCTCTTATCCTTTTGATTAGAATTATTTCTTTTAGGGCTGCAGTTTAATTCATAGAATTTCTACAAAGTATGTTGTGTACTGTAAACTAGCATATGTTTTTGGTCACATCCATAACGCATGTTTATTTTCCTCTTTTAAAGTTTAAAAATTGTTTACAGACTGATATTTTTATCATCCCATAATTGTGTGTATAGTTGTTTTGGAAAATAGAAAGAGATGTTTTAATATAATGTTAACACGTACTTTCTAAGTGCGTTTATGTTTCTGCAAATGTAACATCAATAAGGATGATATAAATATGGTATAAACTTAAGATTCAGACTATTTTATTGTAATTCCAAATTTACATTTTACAACTCTTTTAAAACCGCCAAAGTTTTCTGTTATACCGTTCCAAAGATATATGTTTTTTTATTAAATTTTTAGGGCAATCTAAAACAGCATCTCCAGCAGAAAAAGAACCTCCAGACCAGTAGCTTTTGATGCGGAATATCTTAAATGTTTCTTAAATTAAAATATATTGTGTTTAATGGGGAAAAAGTTGTTGTTTTTTAACCAGACATTTAAAAAAAAATATATATTTTGAAGCAGTAATCACAATATACAGTGATACTGCGATATTTTTGTCCAAGGTTATCATACTGTCAGAATCTTATATGCCTTATGCAAACTTCCATGCAGAAATGCTAACTGACTCAGGCGGGACTCAAACCAGTGACCTTCTTGCTGTGCAGTGCTAACCACTGAGCCACCATGCCACCCCAACTCTACATTTTTCTCTCAAAGGTGCCAGAACATGTTTGTATCATTCTATCTGGCTGACCAAATCTTGCCAAGTTGACTTTCATATTTGTCCAATAATTCCCCTACTCCATTCATGCAAAAGGTGGTGCTAAAATAAGTACCTTTTGTATGTTTGCTTATTTTTCCACAAGTTACAATTTCCTGAGTCAGTCTATTAAAAAAAAAGCTGTTATGTTGCTTTAAATTCAGTTTGGGCCACTGTCAATGAAAATAGACAATTAATCCCACACTGAAAGTGTTTTTTGGTAGCCAAGTGTTTGACGTTCGATTGTGAGAGATTTTTCATGGCAAAAACAAGCTTCCATCTTAGTCCATCTATAATCTGTGTAAACACACACCTGTTTTGCAAGTTGTTTTCCTCTGGTGTGATTTTCACACGTGTCGTCTCACAACACTAGGAAATCCTGTTATTTGAGGGTATGATCGGGGCTTGGTGGATTCAAAGAATACATCATCCACACCCAAAGTCCAGATGAAAACTATAGAAACAGATTCCTGACGCCACGTTTGCTGTTTAGGCTTCTTGATGAAAGACTTCACTGAGTTATTGAACAATGAAGCGGAGGACAATGTGAACTTTGATCATCTGTTCATGGTACAGTGAGAATGTGACTGAGATTCAGGCCTCTGCTGCTCTGTCATGCTTTAAGAAGGGTTTTTATGAGCATATTCAGTCACAAGAAGACATCAAACAGTCAAAAACGTTAAGCTGACCAAAACGAAAAACGCTGATGGAGTATACACTAACCTGTGCATCATTCAGACACAAGATGGCGCAGAAAAGTCAAAAACACAAAGCTGACCGAAATGAAAACCGCTGTTTGAGTATACACTAACCTGCACATTATTCAGTCACAAGATGGTGCAAAACAGGCAAAAACACAAAGCTGACAGAAACGGAAACTTCTGATGGAGTATACACTAACCTGCGCATTATTCAGACACAAGATGGCGCCAAACAGTCAAAAACACAAAGCTGACAGAAACTAAAACAGCTGAATGGAGTATACACTAACCTACACATTATTCAGACACAAGATGGCGCTAAACAGTCAAAAACATAAAGTTAACACAAACAAAAACCGCTGATGGAGTATACACTATCCTGCACATCATTTACACACAAGATGGCACCAAACAGTCAAAAACAGCTGACAGAAACTAAAATATCTGATGGAGTATACACTAACCTGCACATTATTCTGGCACAAGATGGCGCCAAACAGTCAAAAACTGAAACCTTACAGAAACTAAAACAGCTGATGGAGTATACACTAACCTGCGCATTATTCAGGCACAAG
>CAIGQQ010005031.1:249264-260770 GCA_903798035.1 Danio albolineatus
AAGGAAAATAAAGTGTGTATATATATATATATATATACACACACTTTATTTTCCTTTTCATCTGTACCAAGGCCTGTGGCAACTGCCTCTCATGCTGTTTTCTTAACTGGCAACCCTTTTTTTTAATACAAATGATCTAGATCCTAAAGAACTGTATGCATCTCGCACTCTCTGAGGAGTGTCATACATGTCTTTTTAGATGCACCCACGCCATCACGCCTGTGATGTTATGTTGTTTTGTTTTTAATTGTCTGGATACAGTATTGATATATACAATATATACAACAATAATATTTATACAATATAGTTATAATAATATTTTTACATCAAACGAGGGTGCAACTCAACTTAATAGTAAAATTGTTTTAAAGAGCCCCTATTATACATTAAAAAGTGTCATTTTCGTTTTGGGGGTCTCCAACAGCAGGCTAATATGCATGCATGGTCAAAAAACACTTTCATTGTCTTATTATCTGCATTTATTTTTACCTAATATCCCAGCGACTCCTATATGAATCGTTCAGCGATTAATTTGTTCCCAAACCCCTCCTTAGCTTAGCTAAACTGCGCTTATTGGACCGATGACCCAGTCTGTTGCGATTTATTCAACATCATTCATCGTGAGAGAATGCCCACCACGACTTATCAATATTGAAGTAGTCATAGTGTGTGCGTGAGCATATCTGCCAACACACGTTTTTCCCGGGAGTCGCCCGTATTTCAGACACCTCACCCCCCGAAACTAACCCCTCGGTCTCCCAGCATATCACTATTCTTAACCATAAGTAAAAACAGCGACACAAATGCAGTATTAATGCACACAGCGGCAAAAGCTGAACCATTATGAAACAGGACCGCCGCACGTGTGTAGGAAAGCTGATGTGGCCATAGCAACGACAAACAGAAGTGAAGCGTGAGTTCACAAACGCTTTTTAAATCGTAAACAAATTGGCACGCGTTGCGTTTACAACGTGCTTTTAGAAGCGACATGAGAATACAAGTTAACCAGAGACACTACAAGCGGTTACAAGTTACAAAACACAATTAAATACATCATTTACAAGCTGGAGAAAACAACGAGGCAACCGTTTTAATCACACGCACTCACACTTGTTGGATAGCAGGCCAGATTCACCGTCAGGCCACTGGGAAATGTCCTGGTGCTCCCTATGGCCACTCCGCCCCTGCATACATCAATAGTCTTTTGTGATCCTTCCTTTAATAAACGGTTGACGAATCCTCCATTGTAAGCGTGTAGATTGCTGAAGCACTCCTCAGAGGGAACACAGCACAAGGCTGGGCTATAATGCTGAGACATTTTTGCAGGAATAAACCTCTTCCAATATCCAGCTGAGCACAGTGCTCTTCTCTGTGTTGCCAGATGTATCTGACTGATTCCAGTCCAAACCATATCTAAAAGTTTTTTTTTAAATAAATATTTGTTGAAGTTTTTTTAATCGTTTAAGATTATTTGATTTAATATATAAAAATCAGTGGATACTGTTGATACATTTATTGGGTATACCCGCTACTTTTTACTAACATTTAATGTGTTTTTGGTCTTTATCAATGCACTGTCTCTTTAACTGAGCATGAGCAGCTGCAAAACTAGGCCCAGCTCTGAAATGTTCGCAGCACTGCACTGATGTGCTTCTACGTGCGGTATAAAAGCTCTAATCTGTTAACATAAATGCCAAAAAACATGCACTGCTTATGCTCTGCTCACATGTGCGGTGTGAAAGGGTGATGAAAACCTTTTTTTTAACTGAATAAATTCCAGCATGCTCATCAAAAAGTCTATTAGATTATGAGATGATAAAAATTGCCGTAATGGAATGGCGTTCATGGACAAACCAACGTAAAACATCTGAAATGTTGTTTTGGGCTAAAATACCTAAGCTAAAGTCTGTCATCACAGTGGTTTATTATTATTATTAGTAGTAGTAGTAGTAGTATTACAAAGAGCCTCTCACACCTCCAAAAGCGATTGCATTATGTTCATTGCATTTCATCTTCTGAGACAAAACTCATTTATTATAGTAGAAAAAACCCCGAAAACGACATTTTTCTGTCTGATATTTGGTGCCAGTTTATCAGGAAGTGACAATTTTGTGCTCTTTGATTCATTGGATGGAAACGCTGCTTTATTTGCAAACGTTTTATGCCATATTCCAGTGTTGCACATGAATCTAATTCACATCTTCGGATGGAAACATAGCTAGTGATGTATTGTTTGCATTACTAATATATTTTCCTTTTTAGCTGCAATGTGTGAGATCTTGTGAAATTAGCCAGATTTTTGTGTATACATTATAAATTGTGTGTGTTTGTACTGGTCTAGCTATACTTGTGAGTGCTAAATTTTGAGGCTCAATAGTCCTCACTTTTAAAGTTAAATATGAAAATTGACCCACTATGAGTTCTCAGTAATTTTAAATGCTTAGAAATCAACCAGAAGATGTTTTTATTAGTATCACACCTAATGAAATATTGCATCTGTGATGTTTTTATTAGTATTACATCTAATGATGTGCACTTGTTTCTGTGAGAGTTGGTTTTAGGGTCAGGCCATAGACAGTATCATTAACCTGATAGGAAAAACAATGGTTGTCTATGTTATTTCCTAAGTAATACAGGTAAACAAATTGTGCATGCATGTGCTGGCGTGTGTGTGTGTGTGTGTGTGTGTGTGTGCGCGTGCGCATGTGGGTTGGTTTTATTTCTCAGAGTTCAGAATGTCTAGTTAAGTGTTAACAATATAATTTGTTTTAATTACTCAAGCTAACTACAGATCACCTTTTTTCACATTTCATTTATCGTCTATTGCAGTGGTTCTCAACTGGTTTGGCTACGGGACCCACATTTTTACAAGGTCATCAAGTTGCGACCCAATTTTTTAGGAACTATAATTTCAGAAATTATAATTAATTTGTTTGTTAACATACACAAGTAGTGACAGATAAATCATAAAAAAAACACAAAGACTTACAAATAAACAATATTTTATTGCTGACATTTAACAAAATGTATCAAATTATAGAAATATTACAAAGTAAAAACGATAAATGCTGTAAACAGCGATAAGGGTAGAAAAATGTTCAGTTACCAAACTAAACTGAACTGTTGTCGTGCACGCATTTCAAAATAAAAGTCCAGTATAAGCAAAAAAATTTTTTTTTTTTTTTGGACCACGCACTTCACGACCCACCAGTTGAGAAACACTGATCTATTGCATAGGTGCCCAAACTAGGGTCTGCGGGCTAGAGCTGGACGATTTGGCCTAAAATTAAAATCTTAATTAATTGAACATTTTAACTCGATTACGGTTAATCAACGATTAATTTATTAATTTAATTAGTGTTTTTGCCCTCATCGTTCACAAGTTTTGTACAGTAAATATGCCACATACGTACAATTGTTTATTACAGATTGTTTATACTTTCTTTGAAATAAGTTATCATTTAAAAGTCTTTAAGTTTATTAAGTCTCTTTACATCTTTTTAAGTTTTTTACTTAGTCAATTTATGTGCCCCAGTAAATTGGGTCTAGCCACACCCCTGGTTTGGTATTTACCTTCGGCCCACAGCTCTCAATGATATTTACATTTTGGCCCTTCATACAAAAAGGATTGGGCACCCCTGATCTGTAGCATAAGCTTACAGTTGGTCAAAAAATGCATGCCTTGTTTTCAGACATGCTTATGTAAAAATTTGTAAAACATAATGATAATAATATTAATGTTTTAACTTCTGAAGAAGAAGAATGTTTGAAGCATTTTAAAAACAATTTGGTTTATGTAGCCCTCATTTTCAATCCCAAACAATGGAAACTTTTATTTATAAAGAAAAAAGGATCATTTTATTCAAACATATAGTAAATCCAATAAATCCTGGCAAACTGAAATATTTTTTTTCCGTGTGTGCGTGCGTACGTGTCTGTGTGTGTCTATGCGTGTGTGTGTGTGTGTTATAGATTTATAAAATAATAAAAAATATAGATCTTCTATATGAAATGTATTAAAATGCTAATTATATTTTTATATATAGTTATAATTTAAATACAGAGACCACTACGAAGCTCTAAAGAGAGCAAAATGCCATATATTTTTGTGCACTATGAATCTTATAATAAATTAGCGTGAGAAAGCAGTTTAAAGTCATACATTGGTATAATCTGTCTGTGCAGTCGGTCAGAGCTTATCGACCAAGTTTTCAGTGCCATATTTTGAGTCCGCTTCTGCTGTGAGACATTTTACCAATAACAAATCATGAGGACCAGTGTTTCTTTTCTGCCTTTCTCTGCTGAAAAGGTCATTTTTCTTTAGGCTAGTTAGTTCGATATGCACATTTCCTGATCGCCGATCCTGATGTTTTTTTAAAGATTTATGTTGTTGTTGATTTTCTGATTTGTATTTGCCACTAACAGTTATCTGTATCTATATTGTTACGAATCAAACTGTATAAACGTTGATTAAGGCTTTATTTATCCATTCCCGAACAAGCCATTTATCTGAGAGAAACTAATCGTGTTGCTCTTTCAATGCAAATAAAGATTCGTCAAACGGTTTGGTTTGTTTTCTGTTTCTAGTGTCTGATCTGATTCATTTAGTTTTCTCAGACCTGCCAGATATGCACAAATACACTCTCCTGGTGCTTTTAATAGCTCAGATTTTAGTGCCGCCATGAAAATCTCTCGAGATCGGTCCGCAAAACACACTCAGTTTAGTAGCCATGAGAGACTGTCATCTTGTATATCATTCATTCATTCATTTTCTTGTCGGCTTAGTCCCTTTATTAATCTGGGGTGGCCACAGCGGAATGAACCGCCAACTTATCCAGCATTTGTTTTACGCAGCAGATGCCCTTCCAGCTGCAACCATCTCTGGGAAACATCCATACACACTCATTCACACTCATACACTACGGACAATTTAGCTTACCCGATTCACCTGTACCGCATGTCTTTGGACTTGTGGGGGAAACCGGAGCACCCGGAGGAAACCCACGCAACCACGGGGAGAACATGCAAACTCCACACAGAAATGCCAACTGACCCAGCCGAGGCTCGAACCAGTGACCTTCTTGCTGTGAGGCGAACATGCTATTCACTTCGCTACCTTGGCGCCCGTATATCATTCATTCATTCATTTATTTTCTTTCAGATTAGTCCCTTATTTATCAGGGGTCTCTACAACGAAATGAACCACCAACTATTCCAGCATATGTTTTACACAGCTTTTACAGCCACTGTAACACCCATATGCTCTGACATTCACACTCACACACTATGGCCAATTTAGTTTATTCAATTCCCCTATAGGAAAGTCAGAACACATGCACTATAGGTGAATTGAATAAACTAAATTGGCCATAGTGTATGAGTGTGAATGTCAGAGTGTATGGGTGTTTCCCAGTACTGGGTTGCAGCTGGAAGGACATCCGCTGTGTAAAACACATGCTGGAGAAGTTGGCGGTTCATTCCAATGTGGCGACCCTTGATAAATAAGGGACTAAGCCATACCTGCCAACATTTGGTTTTTCCGGGAGATTATCAACCGGGGCGGGTTGATTTAAAAATAAAAATACAAATAACAAAATAAACATGCAAATGAGCCCAAAGCAATATCCATGGCTCCTGGTGACACAATGAGGTCTTGTAAAGGGAAACGGATGACAATAAACTCTCTAAGGAATTGAACATTATTAATAATTTCAACATAATTTACAATTTTAGTGCTGTTGTGATTTCACATGCTGAGTGATGTCGTTTTCCCCACCGTGTCCGACATTAACATCAATACGACACACCTTGCAGAAAGGCGTGGGCGTTGTCAAGGTGGCTGCTTGACAAACACTTGAATTCTTCCGTCCAGCTGCTGTTAAATTGACAGGGAGTGCAGAATTATTAGGCAAATGAGTATTTTGACCACATCATCCTCTTTATGCATGTTGTCTTACTCCAAGCTGTATAGGCTCGAAAGCCTACTACCAATGAAGCATATTAGGTGATGTGCATCTCTGTAATGAGAAGGGGTGTGGTGTAATGACATCAACACCCTATATAAGGTGTGCAGAATTATCAGGCAACTTCCTTTCCTTTTGCAAAATGGGTCAAAAGAAGGACTTGACAGGCTCCAAAAAGTCAAAAATAGTGAGATATCTTGCAGAGGGATGCAGCACTCTTAAAACTGCCAAGCTTCTGAAGCGTGATCATCCAACAATCAAGCGTTTCATTCAAAATAGTCAACAGGGTCGCAAGAAGCGTGTGGAAAAACCAAGGTGCAAAATAACTGCCCATGAACTGAGAAAAGTCAAGCGTGCAGCTGCCAAGATGCCACTCGCCACCAGTTTTGCCATATTTCAGAGCTGCAACATCACTGGAGTGCCCAAAAGCACAAGGTGTGCAATACTTAGAGACACGGCCAAGGTAAGAAAGGCTGAAAAACCACCACCACTGAACAAGACACACAAGCTGAAACGTCAAGACTGGGCCAAGAAACATCTCAAGACTGATTTTTCTAAGGTTTTATGGACTGATGAAATGAGAGTGAGTCTTGATGGGCCAGATGGATGGGCCAGAGGCTGGATCGGTAAAGGGCAGAGAGCTCCATCAGACTCAGACGCCAGCAAGGTGGAGGTGGAGTACTGGTTTGGGCTGGTATCATCAAAGATGAGCTTGTGGGGCCTTTTCAGGTTGAGGATGGAGTCAAGCTCAACTCCCAGTCCTACTGCCAGTTTCTGGAAGACACCTTCTTCAAGCAGTGCTACAGGAAGAAGCATCCTTCAAGAAAAACATGATCTTCATGCAGGACAATGCTCCATCATAGCGTCCAAGCAAGAAAGGGTCTAAAAGAAGAAAAACTAATGACATGGCCTCCTTGTTCACCTGAACTGAACCCCATAGAGAACCTGTGGTCCATCATCAAATGTGAGATTTACAAGGAGGGAAAACAGTACACCTCTCTGAACAGTGTCTGGGAGGCTGTGGTTGCTGCTGCACGCAATGTTGATGGTGAACAGATCAAAACACTGACAGAATCCATGGATGGCAGGCTTTTGAGTGTCCTTGCAAAGAAAGGTGGCTATATCGGTCACTGATTTGTTTTTGTTTTGTTTTTGAATGTCAGAAATGTATATTTGTGAATGTTGAGATGTTATATTGGTTTCACAGGTGAAAATAAATAACTGAAATGGGTATATATTTGTTTTTTGTTAAGTTGCCTAATAATTCTGCACAGTAATAGTCACCTGCACACACAGATTTCCTCCTAAAATAGCTCAAACTAAAAACTACTTCCAAAAATATTCAGCTTTGATATTAATGAGTTTTTTGGGTTCATTGAGAACATGGTTGATGTTTAATAATAAAATTAATCCTCAAAATTACAACTTGCCTAATAATTCTGCACTCCCTGTACATGTGTATATTTTTTCTTTGCCGAAGCACAACCTGACTCTTTTTCTTCCATCATGTGTACTGCTACTGACGCAGCTGCTTGTTGCTGCCACAGTTCAAGTCCCGCATCTACCTCCTGCGCAGTAATCAACAGCGCACCTGAGTTGTAACGTATGTTGCCAGATTGAGGTAAAATATGTTACAAGATTTGAATATTGCGTCAATTGTGTGAGGTGATGAACTTCATTCAAGATCTGGCAACTTGACAAACATGAACAAAAGTGCGTTTTTGAAATGCATTGGGACGTACAAATTACAGGAGTTTCCCGGGAGAAATAACAAACCGGGAGGGTGGCGGGAGATGGATGTGAAATACGGTAGACTGTGTTGGCAGGTATGGGCTAAGCTGAAGGAAAATGAATAAGTTAATTTTGACTAGCTAGTGCCAATTTGGAAGAGTGGTAGAGGTTTTTTTTTATTGTCAGTAATTTTTATTTATTTATTTTTGTATTTTGTATTTAGCTGAGGGTGTCATGGTGGCACTGTGGGTAGTACACAGCAAGAGGGTCGCTGGTAGAAGCCTTGGCTGGGTCAGTTGGCATTTCTGCTTGGAGTTTGCATGTTCTCCCCGTGTTGGCGTGGGTTTCCTCCGGGTGCTCCGGTTTCCCCCACAGTCCAAAGATATGCGGTACAGGTGAATTGGGTTAGCTAAATTGTCAGTAGTGTATGTGTGTGTATGGATGTTTCCCAATGATTGGTTGCAACTGGAAGAGCATCCGCCGTGTCAAATATATACTGGATAAGTTGGCGGTTCATTCCGCTGTGGCGACCCCAGATTAATAAAGAGACTAAGCTGAAAAGAAAATGAAATGTTTGAGTTTTAAAATGTTGATCTTTTTGCTGCATGTTTTTGTCATCTTATACATTTTTAGAGTGTAAATATAGATTTTATAAACCTTAGTTTGTTGTTTTGTTGTTCAAAAAATGAAAGCGAACGTGAGAATGAGAGAGAGGGAGAGAGAGAGCGTGTGTGTGTTTAATATTTGTGTTTTTAGTTGACTTGATTATAGGATTTATGAAAATAAAACTCAAAACAGCCACAATATTAATAATATGCCTTTTCTATTTTACGTTTTATATAAGTTTTGAAAGTAAATATAGTTTTTATAAATATTAGTTTGTTGTTTTAGTTCAGGGTTCCACGGTGGCATAGTGGGTAGTACGAATGCCTCACAGCAAGAAGGTCGCTGGTTCGAGCCTCGGCTGGGTCAGTTGGCATTTCTTTGTGGAGTTTGCATGTTCTCCCCGTGGTTGCGTGGGTTTCCTCCGGGTGCTCCGGTTTCCCCCACAAGTCCAAAGACAGGTGGTAAAGGTAAATTGTGTAAGCTAAATTGTTCGTAGCGTATGAGTGTGGATCTTTCCCAGAGATGGGTTGCAGCTGGAAGGGCATCCGCTGCGTAAAACAAATGCTGGATAAATTGGTGGTTCATTCCACTGTGGCGACCCCTAATTAATAAAGAGACTAAGCCGAAAAGAAAATGAAATGTTTAAGTTTTAAAATGTTGATCTTTTTGCTGCATGTTTTTGTCATCTTATACATTTTTAGAGTGTAAATATAGATTTTATAAACTTTAAGTTTGTTGTTTTGTTGTTCAAAAAAATACAAGCGAACGCGAGAACGAGAGAGAGAGGGAGAGAGAGCGTGTGTGTGTTTAATATTTGTGTTTTTAGTTGACTTGATTACAGGATACATGAATAACACCCAAAACAGCCCCAATATTAATAACATTAACTAATATGCCTTTTCTATTTTACATTTTATATACGTTTTCAGTGTAAATATAGATTTTATAAATATTAGTTTGTTGTTTTAGTTCAGGGCGCCACGGTGGCATAGTGGGTAGCACGAACGCCTCACAGCAAGAAGGTTGCTGGTTCGAGTCTCGGCTGGGTCAGTTGGCATTTCTGTGTGGAGTTTGCATGTTCTCCCCGTGGTTGCGTGGGTTTCCTCCGGGTGCTCCGGTTTCCCCCACAAGTCCAAAGACATGCGGTACAGGTGAATTGGGTAAGCTAAATTGTTCATAGCGTATGAGTGTGGATCTTTCCCAGAGATGGTTGCAGCTGGAAGGGCATCCACTGCGTAAAACATATGCTGGATAAGTTGGTGGTTCATTCCACTGTGGCGACCCCTAGTTAATAAAGCGACTAAGCCAAAAAAGAAAATGAATGCATGTTTTAGTTTAAAAAAATGAGTGTGTGTGTGTGTCTGTTTGTGTGTGTGTGTGTGTGTGTGTGTGTCTGTTTGTGTCTGTTTGTATATGTGTATGTTTGTGTCTGTCTCTCTGTGTGTGTGTGTGTCTGCATCTCTGTTTCTGTGTGTGTGTGTATAATATGAGCAATGCTCAGGATGAAGTGGGCCAGTTTATTGAGGCCAGTGAATCTCCCTCTGGGCTTTTCAACATCACTGTCAGTCTTTCAGCCTCAAAGTGTCACTTTTTCTGTGTTTCTGCTGCTGCTGCTTCACCTCGACGTGATCGCTCATCAATATCACTGCATTTGCATCTATTATGCCATAAATCAACGAAGTATTTAAATGCAGTAGTCTGCAGTAGTGCATTTGCACACAGCTGATAATCAATTATAGGTCTTTCCTGTGTCCTCAGTTACTTTTCCATTCCATAATCATCACTGTTGTCATGGAAGTGACATCATTTTTGGTGGAGAAACACAACATGTGCATCGATATCAGTAAATATTGGCAGTATTTTCTGTAAAAAAAAATTTTATTGTTGTTGTTATTCTTCATTCATTCATTTTCCTTCTGCTTAGCCCCTTTATTCATTAGGGATCGCCACAGTGGAATGAACCGCCAACTTATCCAGGATATGTTTTACGCAGTGGACTTGTGGTTTATAGTGTAAAACATGAACACCACAAAGGATCTTATGAACACCAGTCAATGTTATATTGACACTCTTAGGTCAAATTTTCAACATTGCATAGAAATAAAAATATATCTTGTTTAATATCAGCAACACTTTATTAAATATTCCATTAATGTTTAAGGAAAACAATTCAAAATAGTCACAAACCATATTTTCTCGTATTTTTCCAAAAGCAGCAGTTTTAAGACGGCTTTATTTCCTTCAGTGTTAATGTAACATCGCTAGTACAGAACAAAATAAGGATGAAAAATTATGCTTTTTTTGTGAGATGTTTAAAACTAACATATATATATATATATATAACAATTTGGATGTCATAATGTCTATATACAAACATTTTAAGTACTTCTCCTCACCAGTTGCTTCTTCTCATTGCTCCTCATGGCAGAAGAAGACGGCGTTTGGAAAAATCCTTCAGGGATATTGCTGCATAAATTTCTGGATGTAATAGTCAACAGATACATGTAACTCTGTACGACAAGGAGGCAAAGCAGCTTCTAACACTGAGAGGGTTATTTTTTTCTTTATTTAACTCTGGAATTTCAACATTTTACTCTTAATTACTGCAACACTCGAAATTTAACACTGATGAATTTGCTGTGTAGTCTTCAGTTCGCAGTATATACATATATAGAAATGGGCCAGTATAACATTCGAACGGTATGATAACCTTGGATAAAAATTTCACGGTATGACGGTATTATGTTTACTGCTCTCATTCAGAACGCTGCGGCCAGGATTCTGGTCTATAAATCACTAAATGGCCTAGGAGCTCAATACATTACAGAAATGCTCACTGAATACAAACCTAACAGATCACTCAGATCTTTAGGATCATATAAACTAGAAATTCTAAGAGTTCAGTCAGAGCAGGGTGAATCTGCTTTCAGCTATTACGCCCCCCGCTGCTGGAATCAGCTTCCAGAAATGATCAGATGTGCTCCAACATTAGACACATTCAAATCAAGACTGAAAACACATCTGTTTAGCTGTGCCTTTACTGAATGAGCACTGTGCTACGTCCGACAGATCGCACTATTGTGTCTTTCTTTTCTTTTCATTCTTTTATAACTTGTTTTTACTCATTTTAATCTGTTTTTATCTGTTTTTTATTATTTGTTTTTATTTTCTTATACTTCAATTTTATTTTTGTTTATGTAAAGCAC
>CAIGQQ010005031.1:261355-271558 GCA_903798035.1 Danio albolineatus
GTTGATGTGTTGCTATGTGGTTGCTAGGGCATTATGGTTGGTTGCCAGGTCGTTGTCATGTGGTTGCTATGGAGTGATAGTTTGTATGTTTTTTTGCAGTTTCTAGGATGTTTTCTGTCTGTTTGTTGATGTGTTTGCTGTGTGGGTGCTAGGGTATTATGGTTGGTTGCCAGGTCATTGTCATGTGGCTGTTATGGAGTAGTTGTGTGTTTCTATGCAGTTGTTAAGGTGTTTCCTGTCTGTATGTCCATGTGTCACTATGTGGTTGCTAGGGCATTATGGTTGGTTGCCAGGTTGTTGTCATGTGATTGCTATGGAGTGGTTGTTTGTGGGATTCTATGCATTTGCTAGGGTGTTTGTTGTGTTTGTTGATGTGTTGTTAGGACATTATGGCTGGTTTCCAAGTCATTGTCATGTAGTGGTTCTTTGTGAGCTTTAGTTCAGGGTGTGCAGGGCTGTAATGCAGACAAACTCAAGCATTTTTAGTGATTTCTGCTGGTCTCTCAGCACTTTCCCAGGGTTCAGCTTGCTGTCTGGAGCTCTTAGGACATGACAAAAGCCAGGTCAACAAAGCCTAATTTATTAGAGACAAACACAATAGCTGCTGTCAGAGAAAGGGGCAGCGGAGGGGTGTGTGTGAGCGAGAGAGAAAGAGAGACGAGTCTGATAATAATAATAATAAGGAAACAATAGGCAAACCAAAGGATTTCCATTGAGTGACTCCCTTTTATTGTTCAAGGTTTAACTGGCCAGTGCTTTTCCCTAAAAGGAAGAAATTCTCTCTCTAACATCAAAATAAATGGTCAACCTTTATAACTGCTGTTTACTTGCATCAGAAAAATAAATATATGTATTTTTGGGTTTATATGTACACAATGTTAACACACTAAGTTTATATATATATATATATATATATATATATATGTTGTGCTGTTAGTTATGTTGATTAATGAATGCATGTTTTTTTTTTGACTATTTCAATAAATAAAAGTAAAAATAAATATGTAAAATAAAACATAAATAAATAAAATACATAATAAGAATTAATAATAAAAATACTTATTAATTCATTCATTCATTCTCCTTCGGCTTAGTTATTTATCAGGGGTCGCCACAATAAAGTCACCAACTATTCCGGTATATGTGTTTTGCGTGGCGGATGCCCTTCCAGCCTCAATTTAGTACTGGGAAATACCCATACACTCTCACATTCAGAGACACACTCATACACTACGGCCAAGTTAGTTTATTAATTGACCTATAGCGCATGTGTTTGGACTTGTGGGGGAAACCCGGGGCACCCAGAGTAAACCCACACCAACACGGGGAGAACATGTCAACTGACCCAGCCAACTCGAACCAGCGACCTTCTTGCTGTGAGGCGACAGTGCTAACCACTGAGCCACCGTGCAACCCTTAATAAAAATATCTGAATAATAATAATATTAAAGAATGTTGGAAACATGTAACCATTGACTTCCATAGAAGGAAAAACAAATACTGTGCAAGTAAAAATAATAAACACAAGCTGGTTTAATATGTCGAGAGTGGGTCAATGAATTTTCATCTTTAAATAAACAGTCTCTTTAAGGATATAGACCTTTTTGAGGGACGTAAACTATAACAATGGTTTCAACGTATTACATGTTTTACATTTTTAGTTTCCAAAGCTTCCGAGAGTCCAAAAAGCTCCACGTTTGGATCAAATAATGTTATGACGGCTGTTTTAATGTTAAGGGTGCTATATGTAAGTTTTTGTCTCTTCTAAAGTATAAAAATACCATAATATGTTTGCAGATATTTAAGAAACATGCTGAGTGAACATTCTTGTTTATCTGAAAAACAATGCTGAAGTCAGATATTATGAGTCAGATATGTGTTTTCCGAGCCGGAACGCTGTCTTTGTTTATGTTCTTTTAACCTGCCCAATGCCAGTTTACCCAATTATATTTCAGCATTCCGGGTTGCCTTGGTGTAAAACAGCATATTTCTTTCATTCAGAAAGGCTCTGAAAGCATGCGTCTGTGACTGAAATGTGACCTCTGGTGGACAGTAGCAGACTCCGAAAAGAGACAGATTCAGTTTCACATGAGGTTATTAATTAGCAAATGATATAAAAAAATTACGAACATAAACATTAGATAAGCAGGTTACACTGTAACCCTGTGTCCTAACAACACGCTTCATGATGAGATACGCATTGATGAGCAATTTGGCTGTTTGCACCAGACGAAACACGGCAGAAATGTAAATACAGCCATTCAGAAGCACAGAATATGCACTCACTCATGAAATGGTAAGGTTTATAATCTAATTAATACATATTAAACCTCTTTAACATTATTAAATGTAGATGTCGAATCACTGATGTGTTTAGTTCTATAGTTCAATTTCAAACGGTTTATTTTATTGCCAAGGTCTGAGGTGAACTATCTGCTGCTGCTTTCAGTATATGGCAGTAAATGTCATGTAAAATGGCCTTCGAGCTCACATTATTAGCATTTAACACTGAATAAAGCACATGAGGTGTACCTGAGGTGATCATTGTCAGTTTTCTGTTGTTCAGCTGTGAGAAACAGAAGCTGTTTTTCATATTTCAATTCGAGCTGTTAGTAAGAACAAAACTCCTTTTAATATGGAGAATATTCCCTCTATTGGGTGTCGTTGCTTTTATTTAGAGTACAGTTTAAATCCCTCGGTCCTGTCTTTAATCTGGCAACCTGCGCTTGTGTTTGTTTTGATCCAGGAGTGCAATACCTAGTTCAACCACTGGGTGTCAAACTTACATACTGCACCTTTAAGTAATGATTGAATTACCTCTGGTTACACTCTCAGAAATCACTGGCACTGGGGTGGTACCCTTTTGTACACATTTGTACCTAAAGGGTCTATATTGGTACCTCAAAAGTAAATATTAGTGCCTAAAAATTTAAAGAAGAATACTTTAAGGTACTAATATGTACCCTTAAGCTATTAATATGGACCTTTTAGGTACAAATGTGTACCTTTTGAAAAGGTACCGTCCCAGTGACAGCTCGTGTACCTTTATTTCAGAGAGTGTACAGTTATGAATAATTTGATAACAAGCAGGAAATGTTCATGGGCCCATGACATCACATCGAAATTGTCTATGCAGTCTGTTTTTAGATGTTTTTGTGCAATTATATATTATATAATTAGTTATTTTGTGCAAATAGCTCTGCAATTAGTTTACAATAAAGTCTCATTTGTCATTATTACTAAATTGTGTTAGATTGTACGGTCATCTGCCATCCTGCTCTCTCTGTATTGGCATAGCATAGCAGATAACTATTATTATTTTCATTGCAATAAAGCACTCCCACCCCCATTCTCACACACATACGCACACACAAACACACACACATTTTCATTACCATAATGCCCAACAATCTAATTCTCATTTCTGTAATGTGAAAAAAAACCATATTCTTTTTAATGATGCACATCATTTATATGTCATTAATATTATCTTTTATTTAAAGTGATTCAAGCTTTACAGTGTGTTACAGATAATTTAAATCATACACAAATATTGGACTAGTGTCAATTTTTATGCTTGAAACCATTTGCAATGCAGTTTTTATATGCATGCATTTATTCTGTGGAGAGCTCTGCCGTGATAAGAGTTTTCCATTTGGGATTAATAATGTCTTAACAAACTAAAAAAAAAAATAGGATTCAATTTGTGTCGTTTTTGCTTAGATTGGCTCAGGTTTATTTTTTAAGTAAGTTGTTGTAAGTGCTCTCCCGCTGCTCCTTTCCCTGTTCGATTAATTTAATTATTAAAAACATAAAGAAATAATAAACAAATAAATAACATAAAATAATAAATAACATAATAATAAAAAATAAATAGCGTAACAAATAACATAATAAATTACAATAAATGAGAAATAACATAACATGATAAATAAATAACATAATAAATATCATCACATAATAACAGAAGGAATAAAAAAAAGATGACATAATATAATAACATAATAAATAAATAGCATAATAAATAGCACAAAAATAAACATAACTAAAATAATAAATGGCACAATAAATAACATAAGAAATCAAAAAGTAAATGACATAAAATAACATAATAAATAACACAATAAATAATAACCCCAGGAGCGAGGCAGTGGCACAGTAAAAGTGGCACTTTTGCCTCACAGCAAGAAGGTAGCTGGTTCGAGCCTCAGCTGGGTCAGTTGGCATTTCTGTGTGGAGTTTGCATGTTCTCCCTGCGTTTGCGTGCGTTTCCTCCGGGTGCTCCGGTTTCCCCCACAGTCCAAACATGTGGTACAGGTGAATTGGGTAAGCTAAATTGTCCATAGTGTATGAGTGTGTATTAATGTTTCCCAGAGATGGGTTGCAGCTGGAAGGGCATCCGCTGCGTAAAACGTGCTGGATAAGTTGGCGGTTCATTCTGCTGTGGCGACCCCGGATTAATAAAGGGACTAAGCCGACATGAAAATGAATGAATGATAACCCTAATAAATAGCATAATATATAAATTAATAAATAGCATAATAAATAAGATAATAAATACAAAAATAAATAACAATAAATAAATAACCTAATAAATAAAATAGCATAATGAATAGCACAATAAATAATAACCCTAATAAATAACATAATAAATAAATAACATATCATTAACATAATAAATAGGATAACATAATAAATAAAAAATATAACAACAATAAATAAATACATAAATAAATAAATAACCTAATGAATAAAATAACATAATAAATAACACAAAATTAACATAACATGAATACAATAATAAATAACATAATAAATAAATAAATGACAATAAATAAATGTCATAAATATAAAGTAATAACAACATAAATAAAAATAAATAGCATAATAAATAAATAAAATTATAATATAACAAATAAAATAACATAAATAAATAAATAATTTAAATCCAAAAATAATAAATAAGTAGCATAATAACTAAAAATTGTATAACAGGATAGATAAAATAACAGAATAAGTAAAAATAAATAGCATAATATATAACATAATAAATAACAATTAACAATATAATAAATAGCATAATACATTACAAAATAATAAATAATGTAACAGCATAATACATTAAACAACAAAATAAAATTACATAACATAAATAAAACAATAAATAACATAATAAATAATATTTGGCATTTCTGTGTGGAGTTTTCATGTTCTCCCCGTGTTGGCGTGGGTTTCCTCCACAGTCCAAAGACATGTGGTGTAGGTGAAATGGGTAAGCTAAATTGTCAGTAGTGTATGTGTGTGAATGAGTGTGTATGGATGTTTCCCAGTGATGGGTTGCAGCTGGAAGGGCATCTGCTGCATAAAACATATGCTGCATAAGTTGGTGGTTCATTCCACTGTGGCGACCCCGGATTAATAAAGAAACTAAGCCAAAAAGAAAATGAATGAATGAAAACAATAAATAACAATCCCTCCTGCTGCTGACAAACTCTCACTGCATTGGAAATGAATGAAGTATGCGTCTTTTGCATTGCGTTCCTCAAATTTACATGATTAATTGAGCTTTGGGTAAAAAAACGAAAAAAAAAAAAACATGAGCCGGAGTCCTTAAGAAATGATGCCACCAGCTTCCACTTTAATTACCCGGAGTCACGCTGTGCTTGATTCCTCAAACAGACCTTTGCTTTTGTCTTCCGTCTCCCGCTTTATTTCCCCCCTCCATCTGTTGTCCAGGAGATGCATGATTTCTGAGGAGCGTATATAGATTACAGTTATGATGACGGCTGTGATGGCCTGGTTTTGATCAAATAACACTGAAATGCATCTCATTAATGCTGGAAAAACATCGGTAAATTAGTAAGTTTTCCGTATTTCTTTTTCAATCTTTCTTCCAACAACTTTTAACCATGAAAAGTTTGGAAGAGGTGACTTTTAATGGCATTTTCAATGGCTTAAAGTGATATTTTCAGTTATTTTACTGATATTACAGATTATTTCCCATGCATTATATTATTTCAACCAACTAAAATGTCAACAAAAGTCACTCAAAGAGCCCCTATTATACATTAAAAAGGGTCATATTTAGGTTTTGGGGGTCTCTAACAGCAGGCTGATATGCATTCATGGTCAAAAAACACTTTTATTGTCTTATAACATTTATTTTGACCTCATTATCCCAGCGACTCCTATATGAATCGTTCAGCGATTCATTTGTTCCCAAACTCCTCCTTAGCGCGATTGTTACGATTTAATAAGTTGTCTAGGGAGATTAAACGTAACATTTAGAATATTATATTATTACTGAAGGGAATGGATGGAAGGAAATAAGGACACAGATGTAACAATTAATTTGTTTATTCCTCTATGAGGAAAGAATGATAAAGCCAACAAAATGCATGTGTGCGCTATGTACAATGGAAAAATAAACAAACAAATCAAATTACAGGGGAAAAAGGAACTAGAGTGGTGCCAAATCAAAGAAATAAACAAAACCAAAGACCACCTAAACTAGAACACAAGATCCCCTCTAAACTCACTAATAAAAATAAAAATGTGAAAAAGAAACCGAAGGCGCCACGGTGGCCGAGTGGTTAGCACGTTCGCCTCACAGCAAGAAGGTCGCTGGTTCGATCCCCGGCTGGGCCAGTTGGCATTTCTGTGTGGAGTTTGCATGTTCTCCCCGTGGTTGCGTGGGTTTCCTCCGGGTGCTCCGGTTTCCCCCACAGTCCAAAGACATGCGGTACAGGTGAATTGGGTAAGCTAAATTGTCCATAGTGTATGTGTGTGAATGAGACTGTATGGATGTGTTTCCCAGAGATGGGTTGTGGCTGGAAGGGCATCCGCTGCGTAAAACAAACGCCGGATAAGTTGGTGGTTCATTCCGCTGTGGCGACCCCGGATTAATAAAGGGTCTAAGCCGAAAAGAAAATGAATGAATGAATGAAAAGAAACCGAAATCTTCAGCGTATTCGACGCCAATAACAATACACTGCCTAAAATAATAAATCAAAAATACAAGAAGCGGCGCTCACCCACTTACCTAGTGTTTTCTGAACAATTCACTCTACGGGTAAAATGTATGTCGCGCGACCTATTAACCTATTCCTTTTCCCCCAAAAAGGAATGATAAACTCTTAAATCATTTTACAGATGTTCTAATGTTTTGAAAAGTTCAGAAACACAGAGCCAAGACATTATACATAATCGAAAACAAAACACAGCACAATGACATACAGCACAACAAAGTCTGATTGGTCCACAAGGAAACGCCCTAATGAAGAGTGACAGGCTCGGGATCCAACCAGCAGGTACCTGGGAAGGCAAAAATAGCGGAACAATAGATGATAGGGCGAGACAAAGAGCGAATGACAGACAGGGAGGGATGGAGAGAGAGAGAGAGCGAGAGCGAGGGGAGATACGGAGAAACAAAGAGGGAAAAAGCACAAAAAATCCAAACTCCCACGAAACCGTAAACTGCGCTGATTGGACCGATGACCCAGTCTGTTGCGATTGGTCGACAGCGCTCAGCGTGAGAGAATGCCCACCACGGCTTATCAATATTGAAGTAGTCATAGTGTGTGCGTGAGCATATCTGCGAACACTCGTTTTTCCCAGGAGTCGCCCGTATTTCAGACCCCTCACCCCCGAAACTAACCTCCTGGTCTCCCAGCGTATCACTCTGTTCTTAACCAGAAGTAAAAACAGCGACACACATGCAGTATTAATGCACACAGCGGCAAAAGCTGAACCATTATGAAACAGGACCGCCGCACGTGTGTAGGAGAGCTGATGTAGCCATAGCAACGACAAACAGCAGAGGAACACGAGCTCACAAACGCATTTTAATCCATAAACAAAGCGGCACGCGTCGCGTTTACAACGTGCTTTTATACGTGATATGAGAATACAAGTTAACCAGAGAAACTACAAGCGGTTACAAGTTACAAAACACAATTTAATGCATCATTTACAAGCTAAAGAAAACAATGAGGCAATCGTTTTAAATCGTACGCACTCACTTGTTGGATAGCAGGCCAGATTCACCGTCAGGCCAACGGGTTTATTCTGCAGCAATAAACCTCAACCACTGACTCTTCACAGTCTCATCTCTGGTTCATCTGCACACATCCAATAATATCCAGCTGAGCACAGCGCTCTTCTCTGTGTTGCCAGATGTAGCTGACTGATTCCAGTCCAAACCCTCTCCAAAAGGTTTTTACCTGCACAATCAAATTCAAAACCGCCCAATCAGGCAACCTCTGCTCATCGCTGTTGTTTGTGGGCGGGGTTGGGGGTTTCGAATCTCCCGGGGCTGCGCGTGCACAAATGGGCGGGGCTTATGTTTCGTGTTCACGTCATGCCGAAACGGCTAAAGACTCGTAACCACAGCGATTTGTTTGATGAACTATGAGTCGACTCTTTTATAGATGAATCAATAGTTTTAAACACTTTGCACTTTCAGATTTAAGCCTCAGCTGGACATTTCACTTCACTTAGAGCTGTGTTACACTGCATGAAGCTCATTTTCAAAAACCCATAATAGGGGCTCTTTAAACTCTAGAGTTGAATTTTCAGCATCAAAAGTCAACAGAGCAGAGATTAACGTCCCCAAATGCAATTCACAACCGTAAAATAAACAGAGTCTCAAAATACAGAAAGTGTACACATATTGTGGCTCTCTTATGCTGATGCATGGAGGAGGAAAAGGTTAGCGTTGACCTGACGCTGCTAATTAAAAGGGACAGCACTAATATGACAAGACTCGAAGCGACAGCTGGCATGGAAATGTGCATACCAGACGCACCAGCAGACATGTGCCGCTTTCTCACGTCCTTTGTTAAGAGAGAATATGCTGTTTGCACACACACAGATTTGCATGATTAATCTAGAGCTTGATTATTCTGAGGAAAAGAGTGAGTCTTGGCCATGCAAAAGTCACGTGCATGCATGATCATAGAACTGTTGTGCGCTTATCCCAATATGATTTTACCTGTTAATAAAAGTGCTATAAAGTATTCACTCATTTTCCTTCGGCTTAGTCCCTTTATTAATCTGGGGTCGCCACTGCGGAATGAACCGCCAACTTATCCAGCATATATTTCACGCAGCGGATGCCCTCCCAGCTGCAACCCAGTATTGGGAAACACCCATACACTCTTACACATACACTGCGGCCAGTTTAGTTTATTCAATTCACCCACAGCCCATGTGTTTGGACTGTGGGGGAAACCGGAGCATGCACACAGAACTTCTTGCTGTGAGGCGACAGTGCTAACCATTGAACCACCATATTCACCATATACCACATTATTTATTATTTATTATAATTAGTGGGGTTTGCCAATGGCAAAGCCCATTAGTGCAATTCTCCATTGGGTTTATTATTCTTCTTCTGTCTTCTTCTGTTTCTTCTTCTGGACACTATTTCGGCACGCTTCTTCTCCCACAGTTTTCGTCCCAGACCCTTGAAAGTGGCGTCAAATCGTCCGGTCTTATCGGGAATGGTGTGCTATGACTTTTATAAGGGGTCTGAGGTTTTTTGGCCCCGCAGGGGCCAAAAAACCCGCCCCCAAAACGCATTGACTTAACATTACGCCAAATTTTGACGCAACATAGCGCCAAGACTGAATTTCGTAGAAACATGGGATTTACGACATCTGTAGGGGGTTGCAGCCTGACGGAAAACATACCCCGAAAGGCGATATATGTTGTACCCCTGAGGCGCTAGGACGTCCCAAAGTGGTCCCATTTACTTAACATGGCCCATTGACTCCCATTCATTTTTCTAGTATACTACCTAAACTATTCCGGAAAATCCTCATAGCGCCCACAGTGAATTTCGTAGAAATATGAAATTTACCACATCTCGAGAGGGTTACATCACGCATAAAATCAGACCCCGAAAGGCGGTAAATGTTGTACCCCTGGGGAGCTAGGACGTCCCGAAATCTGCCATTGACATAACATGGGGAAAAATTTTGACACATCATAACGCCATGAGTGAATTTCCTAGAAATTTGAGATTCACTACATCTGAAAAGGGTTGCAGCCTGAGTCAGAACATACCCCGCAAGGACGTATAAGTTGTACCCCTGAGGTGCTGGGACGTCCCAAAGTGGTCCCCATTGACTTAACATGGCCCATTGAAATAGATTGATCCCATTGACTTCCATTATAAATGTCACACATCAATAACATTAC
>CAIGQQ010005031.1:280707-306396 GCA_903798035.1 Danio albolineatus
AAAACAAAACAAAACAAAACAAAACAAAACAAAACAAAACAAAACAACGATTTGTTCTCAATAAATAAAATTCTTATCAGTATGATAAAAATATAATATAACACACTATAATATAATTTGATTTTACATTTAATAATATAATTTAAATATTTAAAAAAATTTAATGTTCTTATTAATGTAATAGGATGAGGCACATAATATAATATGATGTGATATAATAATATCTCTCTCCGCCTTCTGCTTTTCCAGTCAAGATTCCCCAATACAATTAAAATCGCAGCTTCACCCACTACCCAACACAAGAGCAAAATCAATGAGCTCACAGGAGAGCTGCTTTAAATTCTGCATGCTGAATAGAGATTTTTTTTTTCCCACATCTTTAATTCAGGAGTGACTTTGTCAGTAAATTGGGCTCTTACTGTTAACAGGAGCGAGGTGTGAAATCCCGGATAAAAACACCATCAATATTTTAACAGGTAAAACTCTGTCATTTTCACCTTCTCATAAACATACAGTTGAAGTCAGAATTATTAGCCCCCTGTTTATTTTAGTCCCCAATTTCTGTTTAACGGAGAGAAGACTTTTTCAACACATTTCTGAACATGATAGTTTTAATAACTCATTTCTAATCACTGATTTCTTTTTATCTGTGCCATGATGACAGTAAATAATATTTTACTAGATATTCTTCAAGACACTTCTATACAGCTTAAAGTGACATTTAAAGGCTTAACTGGGTTAATTAGGCAAGTTGAGGTAATTAGGCAGGTCATTGTATAACAGTGGATGTTCTGTAGACAATCAGAAAAAGATATTGTTTAATGGGGATAATAATATTGATTATAAAATGACTTTAATACTTTAATAATATAATATAATATAATATAATATAATATAATATAATATAATATAATATAATTAATATAATATAATATAATATAATGGGTGCCACAGTGGGTAGCATGATCACCTCACAGCAAGAAGGTCGCTGGTCTGAGCCTTGGCTGGGTCAGTTGGCATTTCTGTGTAGAGTTTGCATGTACATTTGTGCATATAGATTAGTCAATTCCACAGCCAAAACTGAAGCTAATCTAACAAAAAAAGAAAAATCCCTGAAGATAGCAGTGCAAAAATAGTACACCAGATCAATCTGTTGAGTAAAATACACATATAAATAAATAAATACATTTACATAAATAAATAAATACCATTTTTTTAAAAATGTTTTATTTTTCTATCTATTCCTAAAGATGTTTGGTGATAGATAGATAGATAGATAGATAGATAGATAGATAGATAGATAGATAGATAGATAGATAGATAGATAGATAGATAGATGGATGGATGGATGGATGGATGGATGGATGGATGGATGGATGGATGGATGGATGGATGGACAAACACAGATAGATAGATAGATAGATAGATAGATAGATAGATAGATAGATAGATAGATAGATAGATAGATAGATTATCAGCATTTTTTGACTTTTTACCTGCAGTGTCTTAAATGTATTATAATGAAACGAAAATAAGACGAATCATGCGCTGATGTTTTGAACAAACGCTTTTGTGACGTCACGCCGTTTTCTTCAAGTGCCGCCGAACGTAAAGCTTCACTCCGCCGTTGAAGATTCACACACACTCTCTCTCTCATACACACACACACACACACTCACACTCAGAGCAGAAGTCAAACCTATGAGTCAAACACACAGCATCGTTTCATTCCGCTCCAGGACACGTAAGAAACCGCTCGGAAATTACCTGTGAGGATCGCTGGAGGATTTATCAGACGTGAAAAGGTGAGTGAGTTATTTCATTAATCTGACCTTCAGTCCTTCACGCGCGCGTGCTCGCCTGTGTTTGCTTTCGGAGGCAGGTTGATAATAACAGTTACAAACTCACAGAAAGATGCGGTTTTAATAATTATTTGACGTTAAAGTTGTTGTTGGTGATCTTAGATTTAAAAAGTGTGTCAATATTAATCTTAAAAGTGGCTTTTCTGTTTTAAAATCGTCCGTAAACTCTTATGACAGGAACGTCAAGTGCTCTTTGTGTGCACTAGCATCACCTGGTTATTGGGTAGTTTTCGTGTCAGTGAGCCTTTTCGTGTTTAAAACCAGTTTGTATATTGAAATGTTAAGCAAACTTTGTGTTTTTGGCAGAATAATTATTTGCTGTTACTCGATTTGTTTTCGCTAGTTCATTTGATGTGTTCCTGAACTACGATTTTTGCTACAAATGTTTAGCTTCAAATATCTCTTCATTAAAATAACCCTTTAAGCATAGTAACGTTCACGGTAAAGGTGAAATTGAATCATTATTTAATCGTTGTCGGTGTCAACAGTATCCGAGATTAAATCGTGTTAGCATGAGCACTGTACATGGATATGTGTCAAAAAGATGTAGCCTAATGTGTGTGTGTGTGTGTGTGTGTGTGTGTTTACTATTCAGTCTGATTTATTAAATTTAGGTCAAGTTTTATGTGTACAGTATGCCACCAGTTATGACTGCAAAGGAAAAATATGGTTCAAGAGAGGTTTGATGTTGTTCAGGGTTTGATGTCCAGTCTTCATGGATGATTTGTGGGTTTTATCTCTTATTGCTCACTTAATGTGTAGTTGTGCTTTTTATTTATTGTTATTAGAGAAAGTCTACATATTCAATGAAAATGGTGATGCTCTTTTAATCTGCTGAACAGATATGTGACTATTAAAATACATTGTTTCATGATGATGAAAGCAAGACTGGGGATAAGTAATTGAAAATATTGTTTTGGTTTGTATTTTGTGAATCAGAGGGTTAAAAATGCTTACGTAGACCATAAATAACAATTGAGTACCCTTTGTTTGATGTATTTTTCTCATTTGTGTTGCTGATTGTTTCATGTGAGAAAAGGGTTGTTTGCACCTATTGGTTGTCGAAATACTTTAAGGATTTTAAAAGCATTAATTATTTATTTTTGCACTTATAACAATAAATAAATATTGCAAATACTGTATCTCAGTTTGTACTAGGCATGGGACATTAACCATTTTCAAGGTATACCGCGGTATGGAAAAGTCAAGGTTTTCATACCGCCAAAATTGTCTGCTATACCGTTCCTAAGGTATGGGTAGGATTTTTTATTTACTTTTTTTTTTGCGTTTCTTAGGTGTAAATTGTAAAGAAATCTCTGTTTTTGAAACAAATGAAGACCGCAGAAGTCAATGATTCACTTGAATTATTTAGCCTGACATGTTTTCTGCCCCAAAATACTTTAAATGTTTCTCAAAATGAAATATATTGTGTTTAAAGAGGAAAATGGTTTTGTTTTTTGGCCAGACATTTAAAAAGAATATATTTTAGAGCAGTGAACGCAATACCGTCATATCGTGATATTTTTATCTAGTGTTAATATACCGTCAGAATCTTATACCGGCCCATGACTAGTTTGTACGAATAGTTAAGTAATTTGAAGTATTGACTTTTTAAAATCTTTTTGGATAAGTTTTAATTTGGGGAAAGTTACCTTATTATCTTGTCGGCATGCTATGCTAAGCTATACCGCAGTTTGGAAAAGTCAAGGTTTTAAAACCACCAAAATTTTATGCTATACCGTTCCTAAGGGATCTGTAAGATTTTTTTTTTATTCATGTTTTTTTTTTTTGCTTTGTTTTTTAGGACAACAGTATCTCTAGTAGAAAAGATGCCATTTTAAATAGTAAAGAAATCTGTGTTTTAGAAACTAATGAAGACAACAGAAGTCAATGATTCACTTAAATTATTTAGCCTGACATGTTTACTGCTCTAAAATATATTCTTTTTAAATGTCTGGCTAAAAAACTAAACCTTTTTCCCCTTTGAACACAATGTATTTTATTTTGAGAGACATTTATAATATTTTGGAGCAGTACACAGTACCGTCATACCATGAAACCGTGATATTTTTATCCAAGGTTATCATACCGTCAGAATCTTATACCGGCCCATGCCTAGCCTATTATCTTGTCCATATTACTTTGATTTGTTAGACTTTCGAAAGGGAGCATGCTTCAGTAATTGCTTTCTACTTAAACACTTTAAAATATTCTCTATAAATTATCTTTAAGACATGTTTACTTGCGTTAAGTGACATTGAGCCTTATACTTTTTAATATAATTTAGATTCAATCTTGTTGACAGTTGTCATTGGCATAAAATTAAATGATAAATGCTTTTAAATGAGCTATGGTCAATAATCATGTGCCAGTACAAGATTCTGACGGTATGATAACCTTGGATAAAAATATCATGGTTTGACGGTATTGTGATTAGTGCTCTATATTCTTTTTAAATGTCTGGGCAAGAAACAAATACATTTTTCCCCTTTGAACACAATACATTTTATTTTGAGAAACATTGAAAATATTTTGGGACAGTAAACATGTCAGGCTAAATAATTCAAGTGAATCATTGACCTCTGTGTTTTTGAAACAAATGAAGACAGCGGATGTCTTCACAATTTATAATCTTCATCTTTGGAAATCTTTTCTGCTGGAGATACTGTTGTTCTAAAAAACTACAAAAAAAAAGTAAGTTAATTGTGCTCATAGAAACGGTATAGCAGAAAATGTTTGCGGTTTTAAAACCTTGACTTTTCCAAACCACGGTATACCTTGAAAACAGTTTTCGTCTCATGCTTAATTGACAATAATTGGAATTGAGCAATTCCAGCGTTATGGGTGTGACATTTGCAGTAAAATCTCAAAACATAAATTGACAGAGAAAGTATTAACATTCTATTGAAATATCGGTTTATATTTTTCATAACATCTAACCACAGTGTGGGAGCAGAAAAATATCAATCTGTAAACATTTTTTATATTTTAAATAAGAAAAATAAACATGCGTTATGGATGTGACGAAAAAAGCTAGCAAGTTTACAGTATACAACATATTTTGTAGAAATTCATTGAATTAAACCGCACAACCTAAAAGAAATAATGCTCATCAAAAGGATAAGACTTGTCTTTTTATAGAACAAAAATGATTGATTTTATTTAATTTGACATGTTGGCATTTATAAGGAAAAAGCTTTGTTATGCATGTGACATCTCTCTGTTATGGATGTGACGAATGTGAAATTGCCACTTCTGCGACTTTTGTAAATCAAATATAATAGTTTGAAAACACTGACAGATACATTTTTGAGTATTTTTAAAGCACTGTAAATTACAAGCCTACACAAAAAACGCAGAAACGGTTTTGCTATTTTGGGGAAAACTTAATTTTTTTCATGGCAAGGTTGACATTTGCATGGAATTGCTCAATTACATTCTATGGTAGCAAAAATGTTGCTTTTTCCTCAGCTTTTTATTTTTCCTCTACACTCTAAAAAAAAAGGTGCTAAATAGCACCAAAACTGGTTCTTTGGTCGTAACGAGGGGGGAACCTTTTTTGGTGCTATACAGCACCTTAAAAAAATAGGTGCTATATAGTACTTTTTTCAAATGGTGCTATATAGCACCTATATTTTAAGGTGTTCATAATGTTACTTTACCCTTCCGCAAATAAAACCGGCATAAGAGTTATGAGAATTAGCTATAAGAACAAGTGTTTACCAGTAGTAGTGGTGCAGTATAGCACTTTAAACCCCCCAAAGAACCACTGAAAAACCTTTTTGTTGCTTTAAAGGTTCTTTACACAGTAAAAGTGCTATATAGCACCCTGACCACCTTAAAGAACCACTGAAGAACCTTCATGGTGCTTTAAAGGTTCTTTACACAGTAAAAGTGCTAAATAGCACCTCAAATACCGTAAAGAACTACTGAAGAACCACTGAAGAACCTTTTTTTTTTAGAGTGTAGATTTTTAGACTCTATTTTGTCTGATTCATCCAATGTGTTTCCCTCCTCTATTTGTCTTTGCTCCATTTTTCCTCTTTTTATTTTTCAATGCAAGACGCCAGAGATGCTAGCGTCTTCCTAACAGCATGACATTGTGCTGTAAGCCACGAGAGATCCGTGAAATGAGCTTAACTCTCTCCGCATTTGAGCTCTCAATATACCAGCTGTGAATGAAGTCTCGACACCGAACACACTGCTGCGTAAGACCAGTTTCAACACTGAAGATCTAAAATAATCTAAAACGCATTAGGATTGGAATCATTTTTGAAGTGATTTTGAGCTAGGGCTGTGCAATATGGACAAAATATCATTTTGTGATTTTTGGAACGGATATTGCGATTGCGATTTTATTTGCGATTTTGGCAACTGGTTTTGCTTTTTCAAACAAGCTACATACACACATTCTGAATGTATTCAGTGCACAAGAAGTGTACAATAAAACATTTCACAATGAAATAACATAGTATTAAGTTTAATAAATAAAACTATCCCCACAGTCCAAAGACATGCGGTACAGGTGAATTGGGTAAGCTAAATTGTCCGTAGTGTATGAGTGTGAATGAGAATGTATGGATGTGTTTCCCAGAGATGGGTTGTGGCTGGAAGGGCATCCGCTGCGTAAAGCAAATGCTGGATAAGTTGGCGGTTCATTCCGCTGTGGCGACCCCGGATTAATAAAGGGACTAAGCCGAAAAGAAAATTAATGAATGAATGAAATAAAACTGTAGTAAAATTGTCTTTAAAACAGACAACATAAAATAAATGAAGATGAACTAACCTCACCTCTAGATAAACACATACTGTACACAGCAGCACTCACTGCTCGATAAACAAAACTGTAATAAATAGTCTTAAAAACAGACAACATGAACAAATAAAGATGAACTAACCTCAATTCCAGTCAGAACAATAAATAAAACTAACGTTAATCAAGACTACCTATTCGGTTCTCCCGCTCAACTTCACTTTCGGAGTGAGCTCTGATTGGTTAACATCTTTCTCCAGCTCAGCTCAGCTTAGCTGTAATTGCCCGGTGTGCTGCGTCAGCTCTTATTGGTTAACATATTAAAATCATGCGCACAAGAACGTGAACAAAAATCTACATAAATTAATAGATTAAATTGCAGCCTTTGCTATTTAGAAATTGCAAGTGCTTAAATCGCAATTTTATTAAAAAAAATTCTGCGATTGCGATGAATTGCACAGCCCTATTTTGAACAAACTGATTCTTCACAATTGGGCAGCACAATATATAATTTCAGCGTCAGTATTACAATGTGCGTAATCATAATATAGTCAACATCATAGGTTCTGCGAAGTCAAGGATACTCAAAAACCTCAAGAATTGTGTTGTTTCAGCTCCATTTAAACTGAACAAACAGCAAATGTCATCTTTTTGAGTATCCTCAACATTGCAGAACCTATCATGTGATATAACTTAATTCCTTTATGTTGTCCTAGCACAAATTGATTGTGTGAAACCCTGCGTTCTTTTACATAGTTGACCAGGAATCACAGTTGTGGATTCATTATGAAGTTTAACTGTTGTAGAGTGAACCGTCTTGATTTGCTTGTGTTTTTAAGGCTTCGACTATACAAATAAAAGCAAACTTAATCCATTTGTGTATAAGAAATTAAAATGTTAATAGCTTTTAATGAAGATTTGTTTTTAATTTTATTATTTTATACAGTGCAGGGTTCAACACTAAGGATTTATTTCTACTGGCCCGATTGGACCAGTGGTTCAGATTTTTATTTGCCCCACCAAAAAAAAAAAAAAGTTAATTGCTATTTCTTAGCCACATATTTTAAATAATGTGTCAAAAATAATTTCTAAAAATGTTAAGGAAAATGTGCAGGTGTTTTATTGCAAAACAAAACCTGGCTGACTTCAAAAACAACATTTTCTTTTAGTCTCATAATCTGATGTTGCCGTCATGTTGTCGTCTCTTCGCTGTGTTGGTTTTTACCAGGTTACGGAAAAAAATAACATGCTCACAACATCCAATCTGATAAGAGGAACCAAAAAAAAACAATATGGTATTTACGACTTCACAGAGAAGGTAGCATTCCAATACTTGAAAGCACAAACTATTCTTTGATTTTAAGACTATATATGCATGATATTGACAAATAGTCGCAGGCAAATTAAAATTTAGTGACAAGGCAGCACTGGCCTGATCGGGCCAGTAACGATTCTGTCTACTGTCCCAATGCATCTCTCACACTGCCCCAGGCCATCGGGCAGTCCTCATTGTTAAGCCCTGCAATGTATACATTATGTATTTAAAATTTATTATCAGGTGGGCCGCAAGAGAATTAACTCTCAATATTATTCTATAATTTTTGAATTTCATTATTAATATCCTATATTAAAATGATCAAAGTATTGCAGTTTCTCCTGTTCACTGATTAATTACTACAAACTCAGTGCAAAAACAGCCTCAGGATTGTGTCTGCAACTTGTACACGAAACTCTGTTCATTCACAAACTATGCGTGAAGTGAAAGTCTCTCTTTGTGGATTTTTTTGTTAACTATTTAACATAGTTGTCCAAATTAATGTCCTGTGAGTGTTTTATAATGGACGGTTTTACAGGAGGATCTAGCGAGGCTCAGTGGTGTTTCTGCCATAAAATGTATGATAAACTTGCTTATGAGCTTCAGATGCGCTCTGGCAGAGCTGTTACTGTCAGCGAACTTAGTCAAAGATTCAGGGTGTTTTACTGTATATTTTTGTATTCAATTGTATATTTTTGAATAGTAGATATTTAATAGTAGATATTCAGTCAGTCCAGTTTAAAGCAGAGGCTGGTCTTTTGCAATCTCCCTGTTGATCTGTGGTTCTCTTTGATTCTGTGTATGGTCTATTTTAAATATATAGATAAAATGATAATATACACCATAAAACAAATCCGTAATTTTACGGTTTGGGGTGCTGGGGTGCCGAAAAAAAAAATTAAATGCAAGGAAATTTCTGTAATTTAATATAGGTTATTTTACAGTATATTTCTGTAATTTAATGGCCGTTAAAATTAAAATTAATTTTTTTTTTTCTGCAGTGTAAATAAATAAATAAAGGTTTAAATGGGCATTTCATACAAGCATTTTATAGAAAATGTCAGACAGGTGGGCCTTAAAAAATTGATCGAAGAAGGAAGTGGGCCCCGAAGTGAAAAAGGTTGAGAACCCATGCCTTAAAGGGACAGTTTACACCAAAATGTAAATTGTTATCATTTACTCACCTTACTTACTCGCATTACTTTACTCACTCACTTATTTTAAACCTTTATGAATTTCCTTCTTATGTTGAACACTAAAGAAGATGTTTTGAAAAATGCTGGAAACCTGTAACCATTGACTTCCATAGTATTTGTTTTCCCTATATGGAAGTCAATGGTTACAGGTTTTCTGCTTTCTTCAAAATATCTTCTTTTGTGTTCAACAGAATAAACTCATAAATATCCAGAAATTCTTGAAGGTTAATAAATGGCCAGTATATTTTCATTTTTGAGTGAATTTATTTATGCATTTATTTATTGGTTTATTTATTAAACTTATTGCTTGCAATTAGGTTATTATATTTTATGCCAAAATCATGAAGTCTTTTCAAATAGAGTTGGTGGAAATCATTTGCTAAAATTATATATGTGCAGACCCGTAGCCAGCCTGGTGAAAGGGGTGATTCTTTTTTCTTTTACTCAAGAAATGGACCTTTTTGCAGTTATACGCCTCATTTAATATTTAATTATTATTATCTCATTAGAAAATATAGCAATCTGGTAAAGGTTTTACTTAAAAACTGTAGTCTAGTTTAATTTATTATTCAACCTTCCAGAATTTGACCATTTCAATAAAAAAAATTAAAACATAATAATAATAATAATAATAATAATGTTAGAGCTGGGCGCCACGGTGGCGTAGTGGTTAGCACGTTCGCCTCACAGCAAGAAGGTCGCTGGTTCGATCCCCGGCTGGGCCAGTTGGCATTTCTGTGTGGAGTTTGCATGTTCTCCCGGTGGTTGTGTGGGTTTCCTCCGGGTGCTCCGGTTTCCCCCACAGTCCAAAGACATGCGGTACAGGTGAATTGGGTAAGCTAAATTGTCCATATAGTGTATGTGTGTGAATGAGAATGGATGTGTTTCCCAGAGATGGGTTGCGGCTGGAAGGGCATCCGCTGCGTAGAACAAATGCCGGATAAGTTGGCGGTTCATTCCGCTGTGGCGACCCCGGATTAATAAAGGGACTAAGCCGAAAAGAAAATAAATCAATGCATGAATGAATGTTAGAGCTTCACAATTTTTCTAGCCTCTCTTACCCCCCCCCCAAAAAGAAAGCACAATGAAAATTCATGAATAAC
The DNA here is from genome assembly GCA_903798035.1 of Danio albolineatus. Lineage (NCBI taxonomy): Eukaryota > Metazoa > Chordata > Actinopteri > Cypriniformes > Danionidae > Danio > Danio albolineatus. Next base: position 290,937 of record CAIGQQ010005031.1, read on the forward strand.
ATAGCCAAAATATTCAAATTAAGTTTAATATATGGACTGCATTTAGTGGTCATTTGCTTCAAGAATAAGGACCAAGATTTAGAATATAAGTTATCTGTAAAATATTTTCTCTATTTAAAAACAATCCAGTAGCGAAAGATGACTTCTCTTACATCAGATTATAAAATGAAAATATTTGTTAGCATTGGCGAACTGATTAGCTGAAGTCACACCGAAGCGAAAGCCAACAAGGGATTCCGCTTGGGCTTAAAGCCTTTTTTTTAATGGGTTATTTTCACTATGTATGATGGCATATATGTCAAAATAGGACAATTAAGCTCATGTATGGGACAAATTCTGGACCTTTGTCAGTGAGGGGTGGGTCTTCCGAACCACCCGAATCCCCCTGGCTACAGGCCTGGCGTATTTAAAGTCATTTGTTCAGCATTTTGGGCAACCCTGTTGCTTTATAAATAAATGATGAGTGAGCCAGTTAATGAGTGAGCAAATTAATGAGTGAATCAATGATTTATTAATAAGTGAGTGAATTAATGATTAAGTGATTCAGTGAATTAATGAGCGACTCAGTGCATTAGTGAATTAATTAATGAGTGAGTTAGTGAATTAAAGAGTGAGTCAGTGAATTGAGCGACTGCATTAGTGACTTAATTAATGAGTGAGTTAGTGAATTAATGAGTGAGTCCGTGAATTGAGCGACTGAGTGCATTAGTGACTTAATGAGTGAGTCAGTTAAATAATGAGCGACTGAGTGAATTAATGAGTGAGTCAGTGAATTAATGAGCGACTGAGTGCATTAGTGAATCAATTAATAAAGGAGCTAGTGAATTAATTAATAAATGAGTTATTGAATCAATGAGTGAGTGAGTGAATTAATGACTGACTGAATGAATGAATCAATGAGTGAATTAATGAATGAGTTAATTAATTAGTGAGTTAGTTATGGAATTATTGAGTGAGTGAGTAAATTAATTAATGAGTGAATTAATAAATGAACAAGTGAGTAAATGAGTGAATGAACGAATTGAGTGAATGGATTAATAAATGAGTGAGTAAATGAATGAGTTAATAAATGTATGAGTAATTAATGAGTAAATTCAGTGAATTAATGAGTTTGAGTCAATTAATGAATGTGTGTAAATGAATGAATATATCAATGAATGAGTGCATGAATTAATGAGTGAATGAACGAGTGAATTAATGACTAAATTAATGAGTGAACGAATTAAACATAAAATAATTGAATTAATTAACGAATGAGTGAGTAAATGAATGAATAAGTGATTGAATGGATTCAATTCAGTTCATTCTATAATTCATTGATTCACTCATTCATGAAAGACTGAATGTATGAAATATGTGTTTAAGTTAGTGGTGGTGCTTCTTGTAGTTACTCCACAGCACTGCATCTGAACGGTGCTCAGCTTGTAGTTGTTATTAATGGTAAGTGCTTTAAAGGCCCATGTGCTGTTTCTTTGAGCTAATGCAGGGGAGCAGCTGTATTGCTGAGTGTCTGCTGTTTTTTTTTTTTTTTTGGATCTCTACTGGGAATGTGCATCTCCTCTCGTCCTCGCTGATGCATCGACCACGCAGCAGCTGCCTGATTGTGTGGAGATGCTTGGAAGCCATTAGTGAAAATGAATTGAAGGGCGGAAAAAAAAGACACGAAAGACCCTCCTTTTTTTCCTCCCCCTTCTCGGAGACATGGATTATACTAATACATTCTCTCAAAACTCTGTTTTTTGTAGTGCAAACAAATGTCTATTGTTGCGTTTTGTTGCGCAGCAGTTGAACACAAAAGCGGCCTGTGATGTACTTGTTGTATCTCGGCTGCAGGAAGAATCTACAGCTGTCAGGACTTGTTTTGTGGTTGTACCTTTATTTTGTCACTTGAAAGGAAAACACGGATTCACAGACAAAGCCTTTGGTGGTAAAGATTCTTATTCTCTCAGCTGAAACCCGTTTGGCGGTGTTACTCAGTCAGAATCGTCTATGAGAAACCCTGGAGCTGGTTGTCGTGTACTGCATTCTTTATATAAAATAGTCAAATTAACATCAGGCTAGCTTTTAGGCTTTTTTTCAGCAACTGGAAACATAATTAGTCATAATAATCTATGCATAAAAGCAGAAAAAGACATCTTACTTGATCTTTTGATAGCTTTTAACTTCAAAACAGTTTCAAAAACAGTTTAGTCCAGTTACATGTTGACACGGAATTGCTGTATTTACCAAATATTAACAAATGCATACGGCAAAAAAAATTGAATTAATAAATCTAATATATATATATCAATGTACTCTGGCAAATTTGCTGTGCATGGTTTCAAGTTCACAAGTCAGTAAAAAATACTGACTGTCAATTTGAATACAATTATATCAGTAATTTTAACTTTATATCTATATCTATCTATATATTTATCTATCTATAATATATAGATAGATAGATAGATAGATAGATAGATAGATAGATAGATAGACATATATATACGGTACTATATGTGTACTGTAAATTATATATATATTTTTGGTTTCTCTTGATTTATTTATTTATTTTCTTTTTCCCCCTCTTTTCTGAAAATAAAAAAATAAAATTAATATATTTCCCTAACATATAAAATTGGGCTATTCATTTTTGGACTGTTATAGCAAGTGATTTAGTTAGATTAGATTGGCTCTAGATTTGGCTTCAGTACTGACTAATCGAATGTATATGCACTAATATAATATTTTAAAGCATCTTCTAGAAAATATTCATTTAAATGAGAGATTTGTGAGAAGTATATTCGTATACTGTATGCTGAGCACTATATATATATATATATATATATATATATATATATATATATATATATTAGGGCTGTCCAAGAATTAATCGTGATTAATCACATCCAAAAAAAAGTTTGTTTTGACATAATATGTGTGTGTGTTATATATATTTATTATGTATATGTAATAAACACATTCATAGAAGCCAAAACTATATATAAAAAAAGTTACATCAAAGAAGTTACATCATATTCAAATGTAAAATTTGTATCATACACATATATTTTTTATATATCTAAATATAAACCAATATTTTATCAAGTATATGCATGTGTGTATTTATATATTCATAATAAAATATACACAGTACACACACAAATATTATATTAAACTTTTATTTTGCATGTGATTAATCACGATAAATTTTTTGATATATATATATTATTGATTTTTGATATATATATATATGTATATATTCATTCAGTAGTAGTATTAACAATAAATACAAAGATCCTTGCATGGTTCTATAAAAGTCTGATAACATTTCTGCCAAATTTCTTATAAAAATAGATTTACAAATTAGTAAGAATATTGCCATTTTTTTTGAGAATGACCAGATATTGAAATTTCTACCAAATATTCATTTATTAAATCTTCTGAAGTTACATTACAAAACATTGGTATTGTATAAAAATTAATATAAAAGTGCCTTAACTTGGTAATCTTTTTGTTATTTAATGCAAAGAATAACATTTTTAATTCAAATTTGCAAGAAATGTAGTTTAAAACAAAACAATTCAAAAAAAATTGTGGTTCTCTAAAGTTTTTACATACATATATATCTCCCGTTCCACCATATCCCAAAGGTGCTCTATCAGATGGAGATCTGGTGACTGTGGAGGCCATTTGAGTACAGTGAACTTCATGTTCACGAAACCAGTCTGAGGTGATTTACGCTTTATGACATGGTGTGTTATCCTGCTGGAAGTATCAGAAGATAGGTACACTGTGGTCATAAAGGGATGGACATGGTCAGCAACAATACTCAGGTAGGCTGTGGCGTTAACATGATGCTCAATTGGTACTAATGGGTCCAAAGTGTGGCAAGAAAATATCCCCCACACCATTACACCACCACCACCAGCCTGAATTGTTGATACAAGGCAGGATGGATTCATGCTTTCATGTTGACGCCAAATTCTGACCCGACCATCCGAATGTGGCAACAGAAATGGAGACTCTTCAGACCAGGCAACGTTTCTCCAATCTTCTACTGTCCAGTTTTGTTGAGCCTGTGTGAATTGTAGCCTCACTGCCACCCGGTGTGGTCTTCTGCTGTTGTAGTCCATCTGCCCCAAGGTTGGCCGTGTTGTGTGTTCAGAGATGCTCTTCTGTAACGAGTGGTTATTTGAGTTACTGTTGCCTTTCTATCAGCTGGAACCAGTCTGGCCATTCTCCTCTGACCTCTGGCATCAACAAGGCATTTGCCCCCACAGAACTGCCGCTGACTGGATATTTTCTTTTTTTTTGGACTGCTCTAGGACCACCTAGAGATGGTTGTGCATGAAAATCTTTACATTTAAAATGTGTGTGTGTATATATATATATATATATGTATATATATATATATATATATATATATTATTATTTTTTATTTTTTTATTAGAAAGCGGATGTTTTCCTGAGATTTATCCAGACAACTTAATTAACTTGTGCATCTAATTAAATATGTAAAACATGTACATACACACACGCACACACACAGATGGATTCTGCTTCTGAAATGCATTTCTTAAAAAGCCGCCGCAGCGATAAGGGAAATGAGATTATACTGACACTTCTGCGAAATCATCTGACCAGATATTCAAATAATAAAGCAGAAGGTCAACACCCATTTATTCACCGCTGTCATCCTTGAAAGTGCAACAACCTTCCGTGAATACAAACCACTCTGCATCATAGCTGGTATTTTAAGGGATGAAAAATGACACGGTGCTGCCATTTGAATGTGCTGCATGTTATCAGGCTTTGCTCTCGTGGCAGGAACAACATTAGCTCAAGGTTACTGGAATAGTGCTTGAAACAGCACTTTCAAATGCTAGCAGAATCACTGGTCAGTGCAAACATAATACAAAGCAAATATAAACACACACAGTTGAAGTCAGAATTATTACACCATGTATATATTTTTTCAACACACTTCTAAACGTAATAGTTTTAATAACTCATTTCTAATAACTGATTTCTTCTATCTTTGCCATGTTGAGGTAATATTTTACTCAGTATTTTTCAAGATTCTAGTATTCAGCTTAAAGTGACATTTAAAGGCTTAACTAAGTTAATTAGGTTAACGTTAGGCTAATTAGGCAAGTCATTGTATGATGCTGTGGTCACACTAGCTTGAGCATCTGAAATGTACGGAAGTCCTAAGAGGCCACGCATTAAATTATTTTTTCTCTCTTGTTATGTCGTGATCTCGACATAACAAAAAGTTATGTCGTGATCACAACTTATTTTTTATTTGTTTATTCATTTATTTATTATTATTATTATTAATATTATTAATAATAATAATAATAATAATAATAATAATAATAATAATATCTGGCCAATGTCTGGCAAGGGAGATAACAGCCTAGCTGCAGACGCTCATTCGTAACATGTTAAAGGCGTTCAGAACAGCCATAATATTATGAGGGCAAACGCCCGTGATTAATGTACCTTCATGATTATATTCATGTTTATGATTATATACCATTATTTACAATAATATTCCCTCAACTGTTACTATTTTAAAGCAACTCTATATGTGGCAATTTTAAAGTACTTGTAAATAACTTGCGGAAAGGATTAAAGCAAAAGCAGGATCTTCATCATTCTTCATCATTTAACTCATACATGCAGCAACTTATTTTGCGCCAACCCATTGGAGCGAGTGTTTACAAATGTCGAGTCCTGTGAAGGAGCTCCAGATGGAAACTGTTGTTTTGTGTTTACCTTATTATTAAAGCTGTTGCACATCTGCCGGTTCCCACCTCTGAATGAGCGAGTTTTTAGCTTCTTTTACATTAAGGTAGCGTTCAGAAAAAACAAAACACCCGCAAAGAAACACGACACAGAGTAACAACTGCCATCTAGCCTTTGAGAAGTGTTATTGCAGAGCAGCACAAACAGTGCACAGAACTATAAATGCATGGCAACACACAAGGTATGCTCCGTGGATCACGCCGATCACTTGACGCAGAAGTATAAACCAGGCTTTATTCTATGTTTCTAGGTCTCCATGTAAATGAAGTCTATGTAGATGTTTTACTGTGTGTAAATGACGGATCGCTGTAGCGTTGTTCAAAATGAGGCCATTAGTTGAGTCTGTCAGGGAGAATGTACTTCTTATTTTGGAGAAAAAAGGGGAAATATTGGGCGTGTTTAAAGCAAATGAACCGCAGGGCTGTCAGTAATTAGGCCAGTTTTCCTGATGTAAGTTTTCTTCTACACTACACCATCCATCCTTCATTTCTCTCTCTCTTTTCTCCAATCTTGCACCCATTAATTGTCATGCAGGGGGATTCAGGAGGTCTGTTTGGGGCTCTGAAGACAGCAGTTACTGTAGACCCCCAATGCTGCAGAATTAATCTGACACTGCTTTGTAGGGCTGCGCAATATGACAAAATAAGCCCCTTAAGTTCTAAATAAAGTGAGAAAAATATGTATTGTGATATGAGATGTTTGTCAAATTACCCAGCCCTACTTTTAATTATTTTATTTTATTTTATTTTATTTTATTTTATTTTATTTTATTTTATTTTATTTTATTTTAATTTAATTTAATTTAATTTAATTTAATTTAATTTTAATTTAATTTAATTTCAATTTAATTTTTAATTTAATTAATTAATTTAATTTAGTTTAGTTTAGATTTTAGTTTTTTTTCATTTAAAATTGTTTTACATTTTGTTTATTTATTTTATTTTTTATTTGTTTTTTTTATTATTTGAATATTTTTATTATTTATTTTATATTATTGTATGTTAGTAATAGTATATAATATAAACTAATACTTACACAATTTAATTATGATTAATTATTATTATTTATTAATATTATTATATTCAAATTCAGCATTTATGTTTTGATCATTTTTCTAAGCTTTCAGCATTAAGCATTCAGTTTTATTTGGATCAGTTCCAGTCCTTCCACATGATATACTGTATAATATTATATGTCATTATTTTTATACATTATTAATGTTTAAAAAAGTCGTTGGAATATTTAACAACAAATATAATTAACAATAATTCATATTATCATTGTCATCTAATGTAATAAATTATTATTGATTACAGTTAAATTATTTAACAAATTATTAATAATTGATATTTATAATTTTGGCGCCACGGTGGCCTAGTGGTAAGCACATTCGCCTCACAGCAAGAAGGTCGCTGGTTCGATCCCCGGCTGGGCCAGTTGGCATTTCTGTGTGGAGGTTGCATGTTCTCCCCGTGGTTGTGTGGGTTTCCTCCGGGTGCTCCGGTTTCCCCCACAGTCCAAAGACATGCGGTACAGGTGAATTGGGTAAGCTAAATTGTCCATAGTGTATGTGTGTGAATGAGAATGTATGGATGTGTTTCCCAGAGATGGGTTGTGGCTGGAAGGGCATCCGCTGCGTAAAACAAATGCTGGATAAGTTGGCGGTTCATTCCGCTGTGGCGACCCCGGATTAATAAAGGGACTAAGCCGAAAAGAAAATGAATTTATAATTTACTACTAAAACTACTAATATTATCATTTATTTTTATTAATTACGTCTAATATTATATTATGCGTATTTAATAATAATAATATTAATTATATATAATAATATTCAATAAAAAATGTATAAGTCATGTGAATATTTAATAAAAAATAAAAAACTAATTCATATTATCATTTTCATTACATGTAATCATAAATAGTTATTGATTATATTCAAATTATTTAATAAATTAACAATTGATATTTATCATTACCAATTGTTATTATTTTTTACTACTAATATTATTAGTTATTTGTATTAATTATTATTACCACTACTACTAATATATTATAATAATAATAATAATAATAATAATAGTAATGGCGCCACGGTGGCCGAGTGGTTAGCACGTTCGCCTCACAGCAAGAAGGTCGCTGGTTCGATCCCCAGCTGGGCCAGTTGGCATTTCTGTGTGGAGTTTGCATGTTCTCCCCGTGGTTGCGTGGGTTTCCTCCGGGTGCTCCGGTTTCCCCCACAGTCCAAAGACATGCGGTACAGGTGAATTGGGTAAGCTAAATTGTCCATAGTGTATGTGTGTGAATGTGTATGTATGGATGTGTTTCCCAGAGATGGGTTGTGGCTGGAAGGGCATCCGCTGCGTAAAACAAATGCCGGATAAGTTGGCGGTTCATTCCGCTGTGGCGACCCCGGATTAATAAAGGGACTAAGCCGAAAAGAAAATGAATGAATGAATGAATAATAGTAATAATAACTAAAGTATAGTAAGTCATTTGAATATTTAATAAAAAATATAAATAACAATAATTCCTATTATCATTGTCATCATTAACAGGAAAAATGTCAATGCAATTATCCCTGATTTTTTTGCATTGGCTTTTAAAACCAGTAAAGGCCTGCAGTGATCCTGGTTTAAAGTCAGAAATGAAGCCTCTGTTCAACCATTGAACATATTTATTTTAATGTAAAAACTCAGTAAACCCTTAAAGCTTCTCTTTTGTAGAAGTGCTTCTCCTTTATACGTTAACTGCGAGTCTGACTGTATTTTAACACTGTATATCATCAGCCTCAAGTGCACTCTAAAACACTTACTGCACACATATTAATTTCATCAAACTGCTGCATTTGCAATCTGATAATCGCACTTCTGCTGGTATTTATATCCGTCCTGTAGGCCTGTTAAACATGGTGTTAGTCACAGCTCTGGTGGGGATAGTAACAACCAGCGATATACGCTAATATAAACGCTAACCTGGAGATGGAGATTGACTGTCTGGCTCACACTTATTTCATTTATTTTTTCTCTCTCACTCTCAGTCTGTGTGCTGTAAATGGACGTCACATGTGCTTTTCTCAAACACACACTGAGGTCTCCTGCAGTGTTAAGAGCTCATGGTTAAATGCCACTGCTTTTACCTTCTTGTTTACTGCTTCACGCTGTCTGAGTGTTTGTCATTGGCTAATCATATACGCTGTAAAGCCTGCTGAGTGACAGCTTTTCATTAATGAATTGTATCTCTTTATTCATTATTTAATTTTAGTAATATTTTAGGAAATTATTCTTAAATTGGGATTTCAGTGAAGGATTTCACTCTTAGTGCAAAACATTTGATGGCATGTTGTAGAGTTTACTTTTAATTATTTGAAATGATTATTAATAGTAATAATAATAATAATAATAATAGTAGTAAATTTATATTATGATTATTACTTTTCTTTATTTTATTATTGTTATATATTGATGTATAATTGTTGTAGCTGTTGTAAATTATTGTGTCATTAATAATAATAATAATAATAATAATAATAATAATAATAAAAAAATAATAATATTAATAATAGAAATGGCAGTAATTGTGATATTATGATGTTACAGTAAGTTATTATTTATTTTATAAACAATATTGTTGTAGCTTTGTGAATTATCGTATTATAAGTTAAAATCGTAGTAGTATTAATAATAATAATTATAATAATGGCGGTTCATTCCGCTGTGGCGACCCTGGATTAATAAAGGGACTAAGCCGAAAAGAAAATGAACGAATTAATAATAATAATAATAATAATAATAAAATAATAATAATTTAAATGGCAGTAATTATGATATTTTGATGGTTATAGTAAGTTATTACTTATTTTATTAGCAATATTGTTATATCTTTGTAAAAATATTGCATTAAATTAATAATAATAAAAAGAAGAAGAATAGTAATAGTTATATTATGATTTATTATAGTAAGTTATTGGAAAAATAATAATATATCTAGTTATGCTGTTGAGCATATTACAATGATTATTATCACATTAATGCATGTGAATATTTAAAATGTTGAATAATTGTATATTATTTCAAGAATATTTATATAGTTGAGCATATTAAAATATTAAAAGCACGTTAATTCATTGATTTATTTAAAATGTAAATTTTTTTTACATGTATATTTGTATCCTATTGTGGTAGAGACGTTTATGTTTTATTTATTTTTTAAATTAATTTATTTGATATTATTATTATTATTATTATTATTATTATTATTATTATTATTATTATTATTATTATTATTATTATGTTATTTAAGTAAAACTGATGCATGGATAAACTGACTCTATGCATATACACAACAACAAAAACATTGGTCTTCCTGTGAATTATATTTTTCCAATGTTTTAAAGTGATGTTTAATAAAGCAAGGACATTTTTCAGAATATTTGTCGTTATATTTATTTCTTCTGGAGAAAGTCTTACATCTTTTAGATAAAACAAAAGTAAATAAAATGAATTTGAAAACCTTTTAAAACAGAATTATCATTTAACAAAAGTGCTAACAACTGTGAGTGAGTTTGATCTAATTGTATGGCTGCAATTTTATTCATGTTTTTTTTCTGGAATGTTATTTTAAAACAGATTATTATATTAGACTGGCCAATAGCATTAGAGCGCACAGTGTTAGAGAATAGCTGATGTGACCATCAGAACACAGATAAGATCTCTGCATGTGTAAATGCTGTTCTTCAGATTTCTGTCAAGGTGACCTGTATGAAATGTGCTGCTCTTCAGGTTTTTTTTGTCCTCAAAGCGTTTAATAACCCTTTACTCACCAGCGCTCTGTTCTGCTCAGTAACGTTACACTACAGATCTGAGAGCAGTTTTCCTCATCCACACACAAGCACAGGTTATTTGTTCATGGATTATTATGTCGTCTGATTAAAAATAATAATAATAAAATAAAAGTTTGGCATGGACTTTGCTTTTTTTTTTTTTTTTTTTTTTTTTTTTTTTGTGGAGATGGTGTTTTATCTTATTAAAACCACTTCATTTGTGAATGAATATTTATTAATATTTTTCATCATTTATTCTATTGTAAAAAAAATAAAATAATGGCCGTTAAATTACAGAAATTTACCAGAAATTTAAATTTAAAGACATTTTTGTAATTTAATATCAGTTATTTTATGGAATATTTTTGTAATTATATATATATTTAATATATATTTCATTTTATTTAAAAATATATGTTGGACATGTAATCATTAATTCTGGAAAAGTTTTATATTTCATTATTTATTTAATGTTTCTACATTTTTTATTAAACATTTGCCCTAAAGTTCTAAAAGTAATACATATGATTTATTGCATATATATTGCAGCAGCGGCGCCACGGTGGCGTAGTGGTTAGCACGTTCGCCTCACAGCAAGAAGGTCGCTGGTTCGAGCCCCGGCTGGGTCAGTTGGCATTTGTGTGTGGAGTTTGCATGTTCTCCCCGTGGTTGCGTGGGTTTCCTCCGGGTGCTCCGGTTTCCCCCACAAGTCCAAAGACATGTGGTATAGGTGAATTGGGTAGGCTAAATTGTCCGTATAGTGTATGAGTGTGAATGTGTGTGTGTGTGAATGTTTCCCAGAGATGGGTTGTGGCTGGAAGGGCATCCGCTGTGTAAAAATATGCTGGATAAGTTGGCGGTTGATTCCGCTGAGGCAACCCCGGATTAATAAAGGGACTAACCCGACAAGAAAATGAATGAATGAATATTGAATATAAATGAATGAATGAATGAATGAATATTGCAGCAGCAGCATTGAGTGGGAGTTACATGTTGGGACAACATGACGGAATTGTGTTGGTCCAACTACCTGGTTAAGGGATTTGTAGTTTCCAGCATGCTTTGCGTGAGATTGAATTAAGCTAATTAAAATATTGACAATAAAAGGAATCTTAGATGTTTTACATTAATAAAAAAACTTGTTAGAGTTTAATATTTACTTTAGTCTGAAGATTTAGAAGATTTCCATGTAATGTTTTGAGGTTCCCGCCTTGCAGAAGCACCCATGCTTCGGGTGTTTGCATTAGCAACAATGAAGTTTGTTGCTCTGCTCATTGAGCAACAACTGTCCTAAAATGAGTTCTGAGATCAGTCTCAATCAACTCTATATGTGACTCATGAAATATGCTAAAAAATGGCCTCATAACTTCAAATAAAACTAGGAGACTTCAAAATGTAGGACACATAATAGACATACATTAGATTATCAGATCTTTGAGTTTAAGTTAAATAAAAATACAAATGTATTTAAACTTTTATTTGATAAAATCATGTTGGATTTTAATAAAACAAATTTATTGGATGGAAATCCTACCCTCAATTAAATTGAGTTCATCCAATGAGTTATTTTTTTTTTTTTTGAGTGTGGTCAAGTCGTAACTCTTACACTCTAGAATAATGGTCTATTAGTTAATGTTAGTTAATGTATTTACTAACATTAAGCATGAATAATCTTGTGAAAGATTTATTAATCATCTTTTAACATTACCTAATGCATTATTCAAATCAAATTTAAGATTAATTCAGAAGAACGATAGAGATGTGCAGTATGGTGATGAAAGACAATGAAAGGCATGGATGTAATGTGCCTCATGTCAACATCAAGCTTCAGAAGCACAAAGCGAACACATTGAGCTCAAGAAAAACCAAAAACACTTCATCTGTTTTAGTGTCGCTGTATGAAAATGAATGCTTAATGCTATATTTGATCTTTTTATTCATGTTTTTTAAAGAGACATCCTCCAAAAGCAGGCTTATTACCTATTCCTCAGTTTCAAGCCAACTGAGATGTCTTGAAATGAGTAAAGGTGCGTGATTTTTGGCTGGCAGGAGAGATCCGTCACATCTGTTGAAGTCAAATCTGGGTGTGGATGAACACGAAAGTCTCTCTTTTCACAACATAGCCCTTCTTCACTATCATTATCACGAGTCCTGTCTCCTGTGAAGACAATGCATCTTTCTCTTTAAACAATGGCTCTGGGACTGATCTGTAACTCAAGCTGTCTCCTCAGCGTATAATGCTTCAAACAGTTTAGAGGAAGCTTTTCTATGAGTTGACCTTTAGAGCATGATGAAACACGGAGCTTATGAAAGAGATCCAGTATTTCCTTTTACATGTTCTGGCAATTCAGAAAGGCAGGAAAGAGCACCGTTTCATTACAAGCATTGATCCCTCTCTGTTTTTATAATACACTGGGTTAGAATAAGGCATGGGATGATAACCTGGTTCAGGGTTTACCGTCATATGGAAAATGAAGGTTTTAAATCCAATTTTCTGTTCTACCATCCCCACGATATTCATTCATTCATTCATTTTCTTTTCGGCTTAGTCCCTTTATTAATCCGGGGTCGCCACCGCGGAATGAACCGCCAACTTATCCAGCATTTGTTTTACGCAGCGGATGCCCTTCCAGCCGCAACCCATCTCTGGGAAACATCCATGCATTCTCATTCACACACATACACTATGGACAATTTTAGCTTACCCAACTCACCTGTACCGCATGTCTTTGGACTGTGGGGGAAACCGGAGCACCCGGAGGAAACCCACGCAACCACGGGGAGAACATGCAAACTCCACACAGAAATGCCAACTGGCCTAGCCGGGGATCGAACCAGCGACCTTCTTGCTGTGAGGCGAACGTGCTACTCACTACGCCACCGTGGCGCCATCCCCACGATATATTTAAGTATTATTTATTTATTTTTAATCGTTTTTATTATGTTTTTTATTTAGTGCAACAGTGTCTCCAAAACAACAACAAAAAAAGCTTTATTCGTCAATATTTTGCCCCTGTAAATATCATTAGAGTGAAAAGGAACAAAAGATGAAGGGATCATACTGCCCCCTAGTGTTCATTTTACATAGAAACCTCATTTAAACGTAGAGCTGTGGAAATAAGTATTCAATACCTTATTAGTGGTGTAACCAGGAGTGTAAATCCCGGGGTGGACGGGGGGGCATGTCCCCTTCCATCTGAAGGTTTTGTCCCACCCTACCAAAAAAAAGGGAAAAAAAAATTGCACTCTGTGTTGTGAAAAATATATGTATCTCTACCTAAAATAATTGTATATGTAGAAAAAAATGCATTTCGCATTTAAAATGTGTTTAGAAACTGTTGAGTTCCCCCTACCCTTCATCACAGTGGTTTGGTCCACTGCCTGCTTTACCAGTTCATCTCTCAAGCCGCCTTTCCACTGCACACGACAAACGACAAGCGACAGACCGGAAGTCATTCATTTCCAATGGAGAGTAGTCCGGGAGCTGCGTGGAGTTCCGATCATCTCCGTATGCGGGAAATTCAGATCCGATTTGAGTCGCGGATTCGTTGAAATATTTGAACTCCTAAGACTAGACCGTATGCGACTGGCCGACCGCAAGTAATGTATTTCAGTGTTGTCCAAGCAGGTCCGTGCGCGCGAGATGAGAAATAGGGTTTTTTTTGTTATTTTTTTGAATCAGAAAAAGTCTGTATTAAAAAAAACATTTTTATTAATAAACGAGTAATAAAAATATTATTATAGACATTTTTAGCGGCCTATGAGTTTCAGTATTCATTTATTCATTCATTCATTCAACCATGGTGAACACACAGAGAATAAAGGCTCTTGCTCTTGCACTCCTATTTCGGACACTGCGAGAGTCTTTAATTTCGGACACTGCGAGTTATCAACGTCTCCCCCATGGTGCCCCACAACACTGAAAATACTGTGCGACTGCCACAAGGGGGCGTAATCCGACAGTCGTGTCCAAATGTCGTGTGCAGTGGAAAGGCGGCTTCAGACTATGCGCACACACACAAGTCAGGTGTGTTCTCGGTTCTAGATGATCGCCAGTAAGGAGGGTACTTTATTCACTTTAAATAAAGCGATTATCTTTAATGTTGTTGATACAGACTTGTCCATAAATTATTTGCGGTAAAAATGCTGATTACTGATGTATTTACCATTATGTCTACTATATTAGCGATTGAAATATTACCTATCTAGTTAGCTTGTTGCAAAGGGCAACATATTAATGTCACAATAATAAAATACTAATACTAATAATACTAATAATAAAATACTAATGTCACAATGATAAAATACTAATACTAATAATATTAATTATAAAATACTAATGTCACACTGATAAAATACTAATACTAATAATACTAATAATAAAATACTAATGTCAAAATGATAAAATACTAATACTAATAATACTAATATTAAAATACTAATGTCACAATGATAAAATACTAATACTAATAATAAAATACTAATGTCAAAATGATAAAATACTAATACTAATAATACTAATATTAAAATACTAATGTCACAATGATAAAATACTAATACTAATAATACTAATAATAAAATACTAACGTCACAATGATAAAATACTAATACTAATAATACTAATAATAATATACTGATTTCACGATGATAAAATACTAATACTAATAATAAAATACTAATGTCACAATGATAAAATACTAATACTAATAATACTAATAATAAAATACTAATGTCACAATGATAAAATACTAATACTAATAATACTAATAATAAAATACTAATTTCACGATGATAAAATACTAATACTAATAATACTAATAATAAAATACTAATGTCACAATGATAAAA
>CAIGQQ010005031.1:364655-375280 GCA_903798035.1 Danio albolineatus
GTGTGTTTATTAATGTGTGCATGAATATTGACTAATACCGATAACACTTACGGTTTGGAAGGTGATATATTAACCAATAACTATACATTGAGACGTGTGTGTGTGTATATAGATATGCAATAATGTGTGTATGAATATTGACCGATAACCTGTGGGTCAGTGTGTGTGTGTGTGTGTTTATGTGTGCATGAATATTGACTAATACCGATAACACTTTCGGTTTGAAAGATGATATATTAGCCAATAATATAAATAGAGACGGGCGCCACGGTGGCGTAGTGAGTAGCACGTTCGCCTCACAGCAAGAAGGTCGCTGGTTCGATCCCCGGCTGGGCCAGTTGGCATTTCTGTGTGGAGGTTGCATGTTCTCCTCGTGGTTGCGTGGGTTTCCTCCGGGTGCTCCGGTTTCCCCCACAGTCCATAGACATGCGGTACAGGTGAATTGGGTAAGCTAAATTGTCCGTAGTGTATGTGTGTGAATGAGAATGTATGAATGTGTTTCCCAGAGATGGGTTGTGGCTGGAAGGGCATCCGCTGCGTAAAACAAATGCTGGATAAGTTGGCGGTTCAATCCGCTGTGGCGACCCCGCATTAATAAAGGGACTAAGCCGAAAAGAAAATGAATGAATGAATAAATAGAGACATTTGTGTGTATATAGATATGTGTGTATGAATATTGAATGATAACCTGTGGGTCGGTGGTTGTGTGTGTTTAATAATGTGTGCATGAATATTGACTAATACCGATAACACCTTCGATTTGAAAGATATATAAGCAGATAAATATAATAGAGACGTGTGTGAGTGTGTGTGAATTAATGTGTGTATGAATATTTACAGATAACGTTAGATTTGGATGACAATACATTAGCCGATAGAAGTAAAGGCATCACTCAGCATTTGTTTATTTCTTTATTTCTTTATTCACACACACAGAAGGCTGAGGTAATGATGCTAAAATTGGCTTTGAATCACAGAAACTAATTTTAAAATATATCCAGACATGAAACAATCATTTTAAATTGTAATAATATGTCTCGACATTACTGCAGTTTTGCAGAGAAAATACAATCTTTCAAACCATATTTGATCAGTACGTGTAGTTTACAATCTGCATAATTCAGTTTGACACTTTATGAAAACAATCTTGTGCAATATAATAAATTCGATAAGATATTACTTGCATATTTGTGCCAGTATTCATGCGTATGAAGGCAGCATTCACTGACTGACAGATCAAATAAATAACAGCATCTCTCTTTGCCATCAGCCCTCGCTACCTCAGGATCTCAAGCTGAAAAATGAAGCACAGAGCATCCAAAATCTTCCATACCACAATCCATTCCTCCAGTCTCTTCCTTCCGAGAATTATCATCATCATCATCCTGAAGAAGTACAGGACGCTCCTCTGGCCCTGATTACCAAACCTCGCTCCCATAAACCACTGCTGGAGGCCACAAATCTAGCATTCAGCAGTCCCATTAATCTCAGTATAGCAACACGCAGCTCTGCTTCACCCAAACCTGGCCGAAAAACAGGACCGAAGATTATAAAGAGAGAGAGAATCTCATTGGTGGAGAACTTCAAGGGGGCGGAGTCTGACCTCATGAATAATAAAGACTCTGATGACTCATTAATGGAGGACGAGGATGGAAATGACGCTTCGGATGACAGTGTTTCAGGTCAGTGGGAGGTTTAATTATCATGGGTCCAGTTATAAAGCAGACAGTTTATTAGCCTGTCTTGTTATTAACCTCTTAAACTCTGCGGACCCGGTACCGAGTCTGGTGACGTCATCAACTTCCCTTTTATTTTTAAAGGTCCAGGGTTGCCCAAGACCCCTATAAGTGGTTCTGTTTGAAAGTGTAGAAGCTATATTTTATGCACATATGCATCACTTAGGTTTTTATTTTACTGTACAAAAGTTATTAACATTTAATTACACAACAAAATACTGGATACCCGAGCTGTCATTTTCATATTTTTATATGCTTTGACACACATGTACAAGTCATAGCTCAAATAAAAGCTCTTGCCTGTCCATGTACGATTCTAGCGTTCCTTTACTGATCTTATCATGTAAGAACTATGCAGAAGCAAATATGTCATATTTGATATGAATGATTCAAAAGTTATTTTTTGAATTACAGTTGAACTACAACAACCTTTGCATTCTCTATGGTAGAGACAAAATTCTTTTTCCTAGTGTTTGCTGCTATCTGCTGGTCTCAAGCACAACTGTCTGGAGTTGTCTTATTCTCTTATGGGATTATCTACACATTTTCAAAAAAGCATTTTAGAAAAAAAAATAAAAGAGCGCCCAATGTTGAAGTGGTTCATCATAAAACAGAAAACATAACAAATATTATTTATTACTTTCAGCAGTTTCTTTTGTAAATTCAAATGGTTTTCTGTCCAATAACACTGGAATTTGTCATTTATACCACTGCATTTGGATATGGAAGACTTTCCAAGTTTGGTAGGCGGAAATTACATAAAAACTTACATTTTTCGTTTTTCTTATGATTACTGACATGTGCAGGAACCACCAAAATTAATTACAGAAACCTAGACCACACAGAACCTAAAAGATACTCTTAAATTTGAGTTTATAAAGAAAAAATACAGAAAGCACCTCTTTTTTTAAGTGTTTATGATAACACAGACAACATATACAATTATTTTAATCACTTTCAACAGTGTTTTATGAAAATTTAAAGGGTTTTCTTTAAAATGATACCACATTTTTGCATTTACTCCTCTGCATGTGGATTTAGGAAGCTTTTAAAATTGGATAGACAAAATCCAGGCGGAAATCCCAAAATAGCACCAGAGTGTAAGAGGTTAAACAAGATAGATAGTTCCTCTGTGAAAACTGGGGCAGTTTCAATTTTACTAGAACTAGAACTGAACTCTGCACAGTTTTGCTCCAACCCTAATCAAGCACAACTGATCTAACTAATCAAGATGTTCAAGACTATAGAATATTAAGCGGGTGTGAGTTAACCTGATTTAACGTCCACAAACCGGGACTGAAGCGTCTTCTTTTATAATCGTCCTGACACACGGCTGTGCTGATGAAGTAAAGCTGAAGTAAATGGCTGTAATTCATGAACATGCACTGTTTAAAACACGTGTTAAACTTGTGAAACTCACTCTTGATCACATCTGATGATGATTGATGATCACAGAGAACTGAACAGATCTTTTATTCCCGGTTGCTTTGCGCACGTCCTGTCTTGTTGATATGATTATACGCGTTACTACGGAGACATGTTAATAAGCAGCTGTCAATCAATTCAGTGGGCACTCCAATTGGTCCACCGTTTGTTTGTTGTTAAATTGAAAAAAAAGGACTGAGTTTGTTTATATCACCCCAATATGACAGTCTATACACTATACCTACACCAGTGGTTCTCAAACTGTGGTACTTTCTTTCGCCTTTCAGGCTTTTTTCTAGTGGTACGCGGAAGAATTGCTGAATAATAAAATTATAAAATGAACACTTTTTTTTAAACCCTTTGACGCGTACGATAACACCGTGATCAGACAGCATTGGCTGTTCCCTGAAGCGTACGATTACACCGTTGTGCCAAAATGTTTACTTTAGTGCATCGCGTCATCAGATGTTAAAAAAATCTGCTTTGCGCTGAGGATGAGGCGCGCGGCGCTTGCAGTGTGTGCGGTGCAGAGCAGATACACACGCGCCAGAGGAGCCCCTCTGCAGACTAGTCCTGCAAATTCAGGAAGTTCCCCATGCTGCATCATTGGTGAAATAATTATTACAAATGTGTTAAAATGAGTGCTCGTAGTTTGTGTAAAATAATGCGTGCTTTTGATATATAATGTTACTTGTTTTGTAAAGCAGTGTGGCTTTCGGTTTAGTTTGTTACCTCAGATTTGTGCTAATTCAATTGGATGTGATTCAAATGAACAAAGAACATAGACTCAAGTAACTTCACCATGCTTGAAGCTTAGAGGTAGAATATAATTTAAGTTACTCTCGGCGTGCACAGACGGAGGGACAGCGAACTGTAGCCGAGTCTGCTTGAAAACAGTGGTCAGTGTGCGGTTAACGCGAATCTCATGTGATCTCATTCGCACCAAATCACAGAAATACTGCACGTATGAATTAGTCAAGCACTGTATATATGCATTAATCACTGGCTTTTCTGACACACACAGGCCTACTGTAAATGACGATCAGTAAGCAGATCAAATTTCTAATTTTAATATTCCAAATCATACTAAAATACAAGTTAACGTTTAGATTTCAAAGACATGCAAATATGCCATATGTACATACAGTATATATCTCAAAATGTATTAAAAATGTAGCACGTTCGCCTCACAGCAAGAAGGTCACTGGTTCGATCCCCGGCTGGGCCAGTTGGCATTTCTGTGTGGAGTTTGCATGTTCTCCCCGTGGTTGCGTGGGTTTCCTCCGGGTGCTCCAGTTTCCCCCACAGTCCAAAGACATGCGGTACAGGTGAATTGGGTAAGCTAAATTGTCCGTAGTGTATGTGTGTGAATGAGAATGTGTGGATCTGTTTCCCAGAGATGGGTTGTGGCTGGAAGGGCATCTGCTGCGTAAAACAAATGCTGGATAAGTTGGCGGTTCATTCCACTGTGGCGACCCCGGATTAATAAAGGGACTAAGCCGAAAAGAAAATGAATGAATGAATGTATTAAAAATGTGTATATATATTTATGTGAAGTAGCCTAGCCATTATTCATCTGGTCCAAGCAATATATCCAGGTTTAGATGAATAGGCTACTACAGCAGTTTTCTTTTTACTTTTTTTAAGAACAGTGCCCTTTTTAACTAACTTTTAAAAGCACATTTTAATTTAAACAGTAAAGTTTTTTGTTTTTTGTTTTTTTGTCTGCAAGCTCAGTTAATGTTCAAACTGTTTATAATGTTTAAAGTGGCTGACAATAATACATATTTTTAATAACAGCACTTAATCTGCCTTGTTTTTTAACTGTGCAGTGCTGTCGCTGCTTAATTACACCTGCTACGCTGCTGTATTTCAATACCGGTCATTATGGTGGTACTTGGAGAGACAATTTTTTCCTGAGGTGGTACCTGGTGAAAAAGGTTTGAGAACCACTGACCTGCACGTATGTCTGTCCAAACAGCTTGAAAAGTAGATTTTTCACCATAGGTGCCCTTTAAATAAATAGGTTTTTACACAGAATTGAAAGTTGTTTTTAAGTGATGAATTGTTTACAATTAACAGATTTTCTCCTTTTTCTTACTGTGAAGTTGCTTAAAATAGTATATTTTATTATGAAAAAGGTAACACTTTATTTTGATGGTCCATTTAAGTATTTGTAGACTGTCTGCTTAATATTTGTTGATACTGACATTCAACAGACATTTAACTGACTATAAGATACTTTGCAGGTACATGTCAACTTACACTAACCCTACCCCTAACCCCAACCCTAACAGTCTACTTATAATCTAATGAGAATTAGTTGCAATGTAACTGAAGTTCAACAAACGGACCATCAAAATAAAGTGACCAAAAAAAATTGTAAACAATTTCATGTTATTTCCTTCTAGACTCTGACAGCGATTTAGAGAGTGATTCTGACGATGAAGAGCTGGACACAGATGTAGAAGCGGACAGAACGCCACTCAAACTCAGCAAATCCTCAGCATCTGTGCTAGACTCCTCCCACAGCACTACCCCCGCCCCTCTCAACCTGCAAGTTCATAAGACCTCCATCACAGCCACACCCACCATTGTGACCAGCTCTGGGAATTCAGCCAATCACAATTCATCACTTTCGCCTAACAGTGTGGCCACACCCCCAGGTAGTGATTGCTTCATTTTGACTGCAGATACAGTGCTGGCCAAAAGTGCTGGATAATTACTATTTTTTTAAGGCTTTGAAAGAGGACTCTTATGCTTGATTCACACCAAATATAAAGAGAACATCCAAACACTTGCTTCAGATTAATTGCAGGATATTTTTTTCTGCTTTTCACAATTTTTTTTAACATTGTTTCGTGTTTAAGTTAGTAAATGGATGAGACATAACAATCAGTGAGTCTCTAATAACGCTGGTTGGAGGAGGGAAACCTGCTCTATAAGGTCAGCACTCAGAATCACTGACCAATCACAATGGACCCTTTTCACAAATTATTTGAGAGAGTACAACAAATCATTTATTTACGATTCTATTTGAAAAATAAAATAAAATAAATAGTGCGAGACTGATGACAGGCAGCCAGAAGTGAGAATAATGTCAAAATGACTGTCCTGCCCCCATAGAATCTGCATTACAAACACCTCGCATAAACAAATTTGATGTAAAGATGATTTAATACATATGTATATACACCTATTTTAAAAAAAAAAGGAATTAAGATGCTGATGACCATTAAAAGGGTGGTCCAGAGTGTAGTTTTAAGGCTTGGTTGTGTTAATAAGATGCAAAGCAATGTGTGCTCGTGCTTAATTTGTAAAAAATCAAGTTATTTTTTTCATATTTCTTACACAGCTACTCAGCTAACATGAAAACCACTGTCATATTTCCTAGTACCTCCCAAAGCCCGCCATCAAGAGGCTCTGATTGGTCAGCTAACATAATGGCAGCGTGTTACGTGTTTAAGTTATTAAATGGATGAGCCGTAACAATCAGTGAGTCTCTAATAACGCTGGTGGAACAAGGAGAAAACACAACTTACATACATAAGTGAAGCAAAAAGTAAGTATTTATTAAACCGAGCACATCAAACAATGAATATAGAAAATTAGGTTTAATGTAAATTTTAAATAATCGAATTATACGAAAAACAAAAGTGTTGCCAAAACAAAGAAATAAATATAACAAAACGATCTAACTAAACCCTGACCCACTAAACTAACTGAACAAAGAATAATGCAGTAACAAAACCGTAAACTTCAGCACGATGCTTAACTAAACTACTTCCAAAACATAACAACAAATGTGGCAACGCCTCAATAAACTAACTAACAGAAAATTATTAACTATTCAGTTATAACTAACTATTCTGTTCGGAATTAATAGAGTTCTCGTAAAGTACACACTGTTAGCTATTAGCAAAAAAAGAGTTATTTGATCAGTGTTGGGTGTACAGTAACTGTAATTAAATTACTTTTCCACTGAAAAAGTAAAGTAACCAATTACTGTTCATTTTTAGGTATTTTAATACTTATAATGTACCTGCGTTACATTGTAAAATAATTAAACTCGCTGAATAATCTGACACAATTTTATTAATTTATGTTCTAAAGGTAAAAGTAAACTCTGGCGCTTTAAAATCATCGTAGTGCAGATGCATGTGATAGCGCCGCGCGCCAGTTTGCTGCTAGTCATAAAGTGGAAGATGTCGGACTCAGCTGAAGCGAGTGGCTGTTTTACCAAATGAAAATATTCCCAGACAAGAACATTACAGTATTAATCAATTAATTTTTCCTCATTGCGTGCCTGCGTGTTGTAGCGCGTGGCTTTTTCAAGGCTATCGTGCACCTTACATGGGCTGGTTTAGGAAGATTACTATGAGAAAGGCTAGGATGACTACCAGATGTGACAGAGGGAGTCGGTGAATTTAACATGACTGATGCTGCTCTGTTTACAGAGTAATAAGACACCTTTTGCTCGATCGGATCACAGGTAAACAAGAGAGACACAATCCAGTTCAAAAACATGCCGTATAAATCTTAAGCCTTATGTCCACTTCCGATCATACTGCACAGGCTTTCATTCTAATACCACCAAAAATAATGCTTTTTTTGTAAAGATTGCATGAACCTGCCTGATCGATAGATATGCAGAATAATATTTAAGAAGGTTACATTGCATACTAAACATTATTATGCATGTAATTATTATAGTTTTTTTAAATAGAATATAATAAAGATGATTCAGAAAACTAAAAGGCTAAACTATTTCATGTTTGACTCATGTTTTATCTAAGTATTTATTATTTACAGAGTTAAATTTTTATTATTTGTCCACTCAAGGTTTATTGGGATTTCAAGAAGTATTTAGTTAAGTTACTTATTGAGTAATTAAGTTACTTTTCAGACACAGTAATTAGAAAAGTATTTTAAATACAATATTGATTAAGTAATTAGTCATTTGTAATTAATTACTTTTTGAAAGTAACTTACCCAACTCTGTGTTTGATAATCCAGTTCTCATAAAGATCGTTCAACTTCTCAATAGATACTACATTGACTTGCACAAGCTTCTCTAATAATTCAATCCTTTACTCTAAAGACACTCAACAACAACAGCAGCAAAAGGAATAAGTACAAACACAGTGAACATGCTGGCCGACACAAGTGAGGAGTTTGGCTGTGAGCCAAGCGCTTCTGATGAAACAGCGCACGCCTTTTATACTCCGCAGACCAGCTCCTGATTGGTGCGCCGATTGCGTCATGATGATGACTGACAGCTCTTTTGACCAATGGTTTCACACCTAAAACAGGACAGAAAATACACTGAAGAGAGAAGAGAACGCGAAACAGAAAACAAATAACAAAACACCACAAAACATACGTGAAACGTAACAACATCCAGAAGATGCAATTAATGTGAATTGTGCAAGTTCATGAAATTTACCATGCATTTATTGTCATTTGCGCTGCCTGGTGGAATTTAGCCTGTAATTGTACATTTGCATTAACTTTGTTTGTCATCTACTCATGCAAATATTTAAATTAGTGCTATTGTGGCCAGCTCACCAAGAGAATATTTTAAACATACTCATTCATTCAATTTCCTTCGGCTTAGTCTCTATTTCAGAGGTTGCCACAGAACAAAGAACTGACAACTATTCCGGCATATGTTTTACACAGCAGATGCGCTTCCAGTCGCAGCCCAGTACTGGGAAACACCCATACACTCTCACATTCACACACACACACACTCATACACTATGGCCAATTTAGTTCATTCAATCCACCTATAGCACACGTCTTTAGCAGTGCTTCATTCGTGAATTGCGAGGTCCTGGAACATATCGGGGGAAGGGACCTGGCATGTTACCCGAGAAGGGAGAGGTGTGCGGATGAAAGTGTAGAGCGTTGGGGAGTCGTGGTAGAAAGTGAAGAGCGGGCAGGGAAGAAAATGAAGAGTGGGAGGAGGTGGTATGTGTTTCCGGCACAAATTAAGTCCTGGTCTTTGGACTGTGGGGGAAACCGGAGCACCCAAAGGATGCACATGCCAACACGGGGAGAACATGCAAACTCCACACAGAAATGCCAACTGACCCAGCCGAGGCTCGAACCAGCGACCTGCTCCGGTTTCCCCCACAAGTCCAAAGACGTGATATAGGTGAATTGGGTTGGCTAAATTGTCCGTAGTGTATATGCGTGAATGAGTGTGTATGGATCTTTCCCAGTACTGGGTTGCAGCTGTAAGAGCATTCAATTGTGGAAAACATATGCTGGATAAGTTGGCGGTTCATTCCACTGTGGCGACCCCAGATTAATAAAGGGACTAAGCTGAAGGAGAATGAATGAATAAAGATTTGATTTTTTAAAAATAAATGTTGGGTGGCACAGTGACTCAGTGGGTATCGCTGTTGCCTCACAGCAAGAAGGTTGCTGATTCGAATCCTGGGTTAGTCAGTTGGTATTTCTGTGTGGAGTTTGCATGTTCTCCCCGTGTTGGCGTGGGTTTCCTCCGGTCTCCCCGACAGTCCAAACACATGCGCTATAGGTGAATTGGATGAACTAAATTGGCCGTAGCGTATGAGTGTGTGTGTGGGAATGTGAGAGTGTATGGGTGTTTCCTAGTACCAGGTTGCAGCTAGAAGGGCATCTGCTGAGTAAAATTTTCTATTCATCATGGAATAATGTGTCAGTTTATACAAAAATGTTACTATGCAAAAATAACGTCATGTTAACTTTGAAGGATTGAGTTTGGCAGCTTAAAATTAAACTTCAGAAATAAATGACACTTTATAATCAACTGGAATTTATTGAATTTATTACTATATTTATCGTGTACTCATTTAATGTGATTTACATATTTGTTAACTTATCTCTAGGTAAAAGAAGAAGAGTCACAGATGAATCTGCGTTACGAAAACCTCTAGAATATGGGTGAGTTCTTACTTTTACGGCCACGTCATGTTTCAGTCGATTATTGCTGTCTTACCTTTGCATTTAAATTCACTTCAATCTTTGTTTTTGCATTAAATTTATGTACAATACCCATAACAATCGAAACACATCATCATGCTCTCACACATACACATACACACACACACACACACACGCACACACATACATATACATGGACAACACCAAGCAAGCGACACACAGTATCACGCTGTCTCTCTCATTCACGCACACACACAGCACCCAGGCAGGTGCTCGCTTGCTAGGGAGGGATATTGTTAAACTGCCCACTCCCGTTTCAAATTACACCAGAGTTACTGACCACTCCTGCTCTTTATTCTGACATTCATTCCCACGCTGCAAGAAATCTGGTCGGGTCCCGCGGCTGTACTGCCTAGAATAGAGACCTCTATAATGAACCGCCAACTATTCCAGCATATGCATTACACATCAGATGCCCTTTCCAGCCGCAACCCTGTACTGGGAAACACTTATACATTCACATTCACACGC
>CAIGQQ010005031.1:380280-390910 GCA_903798035.1 Danio albolineatus
ATATTGTGTTGTGTAAGTAAAAAAAGTTTTAAATACATAAATATGCTTTATGTATAACATGTGTGATATAAAAATCTAAATATTTTGTTTATATGTTGTTGCATATATTAAATTGTTTAATTTATTTAATTTATTTGTAATTTTATTTATTTATTTATTTAGAATTTTTTTTTACTTTTTATTGTATTTATTTTATTTTATTATGTTATTTAATTTTTTACTTTTTTACTATATATTTATTTTATATTTTATTTAATTTCACTTAATTTTTTTTTTTCTTTTTTGTTTTATTTTTTAATTTTATTGCATAATGTGTTTGAGACTTTAAATGTATCATTGCGAATTAAAATGCAGCTCATAATTTCTCGTTCCCTCCTACTTCTTCTGCAGGAAAAGTTTCGGAGAATCCAGCAGGTCCGAATGGAGAAGGAACTACGAGCTCGACAGGTTTTGGAGGTGTATATATAAATATCATCATATTTAAAGAGCAGACAAACTGCTATGGTCAATATTATTAGCCCCCTTAAAAATATATTATTGTTTTATTATTATCATTGGCTAGAGAACTTGCCTTGATAACTTTATGAACTGTTAATGAACTGTTTTGGGGGCTTATACAGTCCATTTAAACACTTACAGTTAGCATAATTGTTATACAACAAATAACGTGTATGCAAACCTAATATTTTGATGGAAAAGTCTTGTCAGTTTTGACGACTTTATCTTAAAGATTGGGGAATAGTATGGATAAATATGGGTCTGAATGTTTTGTGTATAAAATCTAAAAATAAAATATATTTGTTATGTTGTCAAAGTAAAATAAAAAGTTTTAAATGCATAAATATGCTTTATGTATAACGTGTGTGGTATCACAATCAAAATATTTGGCTTGTTTATATGTGGTTGCATGTATTAAAATTATTTTTATTTTTAATTTAATTTTTTTACTTTATTTTATTTTTAATTTATTTTATTTTATCATTTTAATTTATTTGATCTTTCCCAGAGATGGGTTGTGGCTGGAAGGGCATCCGCTGCGTAAAACAAATGCTGGATAAGTTGGCGGTTCAATCCGCTGTGGCGACCCCGGATTAATAAAGGGACTAAGCCGAAAAGAAAATGAATGAATGAATGAATTTATTTGATCATTTTATTATTTTATTTAATTTTTTACTTTTTTTATTTTATATTTAATTTAATTTTTTACTTTATTTTAATTTTATTTATAAATTTTTTAGGTAATGTTATATTATTTTACATTATTATTATTTTTATTATTATTATACTTTTTAGTTAATTTTATTTATTTAATTTTTATTTATTTATTTATTTGTATTTTATTTTATATTATTTTATTATTTTATTTATATTTATTTTTCCTTTTTTATTTTATATGTTTTTTGAATTTTTTATTTAATTTTATTATTTTTTTTTTTTTTTGATATTTTATTATTTTATTTTATTTTTTACTTTTTTATTTTTTTACTTTCTTTTTCTTTTCTTTTTTCTTTTATTTATTTATTAATTTATTAATTAATTTTTAGTTAATTTTATATTATTTCATTATTATTATCATTATTATTATTATTATTATTTTACTTTTTAGTAATTTCATTTATTTATTTAATTTTTTAATTTTAATTTATTTTATTTTATTTTATATTATTTTATTATTTTATTTATATTTAATTTTTTTATTTCATATATTATTTTATTTTTTTATTTTATTTAATTTTTTTACTTTATTTTTAACTTTTTTATTTAATTTTATCTGCATAACTCTCAAATATGTTTGTTCACAGGCTAAAAGAAAAAAGAAGGAAGAGGCTTTCAGCGCCAAAATACTAGAAGCTGAGAAACGTATAAAGGTTGTTTTGTCCATTTGTATATTTTTATTATTGATGCTTTTACTCAAATGTTTTCTGTGAGCGGTTTATTTTCCTACTGTATTCTAATTTCATGATTCCCTCAAATAATTTCCAAGACTAATTCATATCTGATTCAAATTAAAGGTTTAAATAATACCCAAGCAAAAACAAAAGCATGTGATAAATGACTAAACGTAAATGTAATGTAAATGTAAACGTAAAGGATTTCATGTGATCAGAAACATAATGTGTAAGCAAAAAAAGTGCTTTCATTTAAAACCGTACTGACATCGACCTTGCATATTCACTGACACTGACATTGCATATTTATATTAATTTTTCTGCATTTCTGCAAGTGAACGGAGTGAGACGCGAGACGTTTCTCATTTTTACATTAACAGTCAGATCCCGCTCGACCGCACGCCTGCCAATCAAAAACACAGACATTTCAATATACTGCGAAAATAAATAGAGGAAATCCTATCAGTTTATGACATCCCTCCATCTGCATCCCTGTCTCTCGCTCTCATCTCGGTAATGGAAATCAGGGAATATTTGCAGCTTTTAATTTATTTTCTTTTATCTCTTTCTGAAGGAGAAGGAGCTGCGCAGACAGCAGACCATCATTCTCAAGCACCAGGTATAAGAAAATCTATATGAGCCGTTTCATCAACTATATTACACTGATTTATTTAATACATGTGTGTGTGTTTTTTTTTGGTAACATTTTACAATAAGGTTTACAATTAGTAAAGGATAGTTCACACAAAAATGAACATTTAGGAAAAGTTTACTCTCCATCAAGTGGTTTCAGAGCTTTAAGATTTTTTTGGTAGCACTTTATAATAACTACACACTATGAATCATCTATTAAGCATTAGCAAATAGGGAATTCATTATTTGTTAATCATATCATCATATAATCCTATCTAAATAATAAAATGACTGTAAAGTTTAAACATTGCTGAATAACAGGAGTGTCAAATACAGCATAACATTGGATAAAAAAACAATATAATTTAACAATATATTATGATACAACATTTTACAGTTATTTAGCGATGTTTAACTGTACAGTCATTTTATTTTAGATAAGGTTGCAAAGATTTATTTTTCATTTGAGACAGTGTCATTTGTGTGCAGTTGAAGTGAGAATTATGAGCCCCCTATTGATTTAGATTTTCTTTTTTAAATATTTCTCAAATGATGTTTAACAGAGCAAGGAAATGTTCACAGTATGTCTGATAATATCTTTTCTTCTAGAGAAAGTCTGGTAGCACTTTATAACAACTACACTCTATGAATCATCTATTAAGCATTAGTAAATAGTGAATTTATTATTTGTTAATCATTAACACTACATTAATAAACGTTAGTAAGCAGTTTATACCTGCAGCTACAAATGCTCTATTCTTGACTAATAAGTACATTTATGATGTGCTTAATAATTGTGTTTTCATACTTTGTTACTGGTTAATTTTTCATGACTAAATGAAGCATCGCATTATTTACAAACCATTTGTGTTTAAGAATAGTTGGTGGTTTTTAAGATCATTCAGAATGAGTTACTAAACGATTAATAAACTATTAAAATCAACATTTATATATTCTATTATTCAGGCATGTAGTAATGGTTACTGTGTATGTTAATAAATGCTTTATTAACTCAACTTCATCCAGTTTTGTGACCTGATCTAAAGTGAAGACTATTCATGCTTTATAAATCCCTTATAAATGATTATTTAAGGCTTAATATCAAATGAACAATACATCTTTGCAATCCTATCTAAATAATAAATTACTGTAAAGTTTAAACATTGCTGAATAACAGGAGTGTCAAATACAGCATAACATTGGATAAAAAAACAATATAATTTAACAATATATTATGATACAACATTTTACAGTTATTTAGCGATGTTTAAACTGTACAGTCATTTTATTTTAGATAAGAGTGCAAAGATTTATTTTTCATTTGATACTGTTTCATTTGTGTGCAGTTGAAGTCAGAATTATGAGCCCCCTTTTGATTTTGATTTTCTTTTTTAAATATTTCTCAAATGATGTTTAACAGAGGGACGTATTTCACGGCCTCCAGAAATGTACATGGGACTACGTTTTCAGAATGAGCCTGGGTCGTGTGCATCCCTACTTAAATCTGTGCTTATTTCAGCTGAACATGTCATTTTCATATCTATTTTCAAAATGTTGAAAAGGGTTGAACGGGAACATTTTAGCTAAGAATAAAAATTAAATCAGTTTGTTTAGTTATTTTTGGCTGAACTGTTTCTCCGAATGTATTATGGGTCATCTGTCTTCTGGGGAGTTGATCAATAATGTTGTACGCATCGATTTTTATTGATTGCTTTTTGCTCTTGCTTTGCCAACTCTCTCTCTGCCAGGAGTTGGAGAGACATAGACTAGATATGGTATGGGTATGTTTACTTCTGTACGTCTAACCCGTTGTGAGATGCTTGTGATTGGGGTGTTTTGCTCTATGACCGCTTCATCTTCTTGCATGACGCCTGCTTCATCTGCCTGCAAATGGAGAGAGAACGAGCTCTTTTCTGAAAGCTAGTGAGCTGCCTATGTAGTGTGTGTTTAAAGGGAGCGTATGCTGTCCTGATATTTTATCATACAGTCATTATACAGATGCATGCTATATACTGTTTGCAGATAGTGTCATCCCATAATGCATCCCATAATGCATTGTTGGTAAAATGCATAAAAGTAAGAGAAGTTTTTGAGTGATAGTGTATTCCCATAATGCATTGTTGGTAAAATGCATAAAAGCATAAAAGTAAGAGAAGTTTTTGAGTACAATAATTGTGTAAATATAATTCATGTATTAGTGTTATTTGATATAACATGAATAATATATTTACTACTGTATTTTTTGTTCCTTAATAAATAATAATAGATCGTTTTTGTTGAAAATTTTATAACTATTTCATTGTATTTCAATTATGAATTTATTAATTAGACTTCTTGTTATATTTAACAATGTAAGACTGTCATACAATACCAGTAAATAATAATCATTGTATTATTTTTAATGATGTGACTAGTAATTTGGCCAATATTATTAAGTGTTTATAATATATTAAGGTTTGTGCTGGACATTTTTATATATTTACATTACTTGTTTAGCAATATATCATGCTCTAAAAAGGCAGCTCACTGTTTTGGAACAGAGACATTAGTGTATATTTTAGGGCTGTCCAAAAATTAATCGTGATTAATCACATCCAAAATAAAAGTTTGTTTTGACATAATATGTGTGTGTGTTATATATATTTATTATGTATATGTAATAAACACATTCATAGAAGCCAAAACTATATATAAAAAAGTTACATCAAAGTAGTTACATCATATTCAAATGTTAAATTTGTACCATACACATATATTTTTTAGATATCTAAATATAAACCAACATTTTATCAAGTATATGCATGTGTGTATTTATATATTCATAATAAAATATACACAGTACACACACAAATATTATGTTAAACTTTTATTTTGGATGTGATTAATCACGATTACTTTTTGGACAGCCCTAGTATATTTGTTAAAACACATCAGCAGTGCTGTTTAACGATTAATCATGATTGATTGCAAATACAAAATGAAAAGCGTGAATTTACGCGATATGTGTGTTTGTACTGTGTATATTTATTATTTAAGAGCACCCATAAAATGAATATACTTTAAAAATATTTTCATGCTTATTAATATTTATATACACTCACCGGTCACTTTATTAGGTACACCTTACTAGTAGCCGGTTGGACCCCCTTTTGCCCTCAGAACTGACTTAATCCTTCATGGTTGGTCCTCACTGACATGATAGCATCACGCAGTTGTTGCAGATTTGTCGGCTGCACATCCATGATGCGAATCTCCTGTTCCACCACACCACATCTGGTGACTTTGGAGGCCATTTGAGTACAGTGAACTCATTGTCATGTTCAAGAAACCAGTCTGAGATGATTCGCGCTTTATGACATGGTGTGTTATCCTGCTGGAAGTAGCCATCAGAAGATGGGGACACTGTGGTCATAAAGGGATGGACATGGTCAGCAGCAATACTCAGGTCGGCTGTGGTGCTGACACGATCCTCAATCGGTACTAATGGGCCCAAAGTGTGCCAAAAAAAATATCCCCCACACCATTACACCACCACCACCAGCCTGAACTGTTTATACAAGGCAGGATGGATCCATGCTTTAATATTGTTGATGCCAAATTCTGCCCCGACCATCCGGATGACGCAGCAGAAATTGAGACTCATCAGACCAGGCAACGTTTCTCTAATCTTCTATTGTCCAGTGTTGGTGAGCCTGAGTGAATTTTCGCCTCAGTTTCCTGTTCTTAGCTGACAGGAGCGGCACCCGGTGTGGTTTTCTGCTGCTGTAGCCCATCTGCCTCAAGGTTGGCCGTGTTGTGTGTTCAGAGATGCTCTTCTGCAGACCTCGGTTGTAACGCAACGGTTGAAAATCCCAGTAGATCAGCAGTTTCTGAAATACTCAGACCAGCCCGTCCAAGTTTAAAGTCACTTAAATCACCTTTCCGCCCCATTCTGATGCTCGGTTTGAACTGCAGCAGATCGTCTTGACCATGTCTTCATGCCTAAATGCATTGAGCTGCTGCAATGTGATTGGCTGATTAGAAATTTGCGTCAACGAGCAGTTAGACAGGTGTACCTAATAAAGTGGCCAGTGAGTGTATACTGTACACACACAATTGTTACGTAAACAACATCTTTTTATTTCTATGCGATTAGTTGAGATGAATCATTAACAGCACATCAGTCACATGATTTCCATCTGTGTTGCTGGAAACTGGATCGTGATCATCAAAAGCCTCAATAACATATTCATTCAGATGTTTGCTTGTTTTTCATTGACATGTTTGTGAAGCCCCCATTTCAGAGTTTAAAGGGGCAATGAAAAAATGAAAGCAGCTTTTTTATCGGCCTGCCTCATTATTAGTGTTGTAATAACTGCATCAATGTTCATACAGTATTCTGAGAAAACATATTGATGTCTATGGACTGGATGTTGTCTCCCTCCATCTCTTTCTGCCTCTCCTGCACTAAAATCCTCAAGCTGACTGTAGGAACCTGCCGTTTTAATGTGTAACTGCTGGAAAACTCCACAGCTTTAATGCAGATGTGCAGGAACTGACCAGCGCCGGTTAACAGATCTGCTTTCAGCTGAACGCTTTCACTAAACGCTCATGTTTCTGCAGTATATTTTCATTATTCGCTATACATTATTTGTCATCTGTTATCATTTAGCTTTTGTTTTTGGTGATCAACTTTTTATCATTTTTTTTAAATATGAAGTCTGTTTTTAGGTGGCATGGTGGCTCAGTGGTTAGCACGATTGCCTCACAGCAAGAAGGTCACTGGTTTGAGTCCCGGCTGGGCCAGTTGGCATTTCTGTGTGGAGTTTGCATGTTCTCCCAGTGTTGGCGTGGGTTTCCTCCGCGTTCTCCGGTTTCCCCCACAGTCCAAACACATGCTCTATAGAGGAATTGGGTAAACCAAATTGACCGCAGTGTATGAGTGTGTGACTGTGAGAGTGTATGGGTGTTTCCCAGTACTGGGTTGCGCCTGGAAGGGAATCCGCTACGTAAAACGTTATGCTGGAATAGTTGGCGGTTCATTCCGCTGTGGCAACCCCTGATAAATATGGGACTAACCCAAAGGAGAATGAATAAACGAATGAATGTAGGAACATTTTTTAGGAACTGACCAGCGCTGGTTAACAGATCTGCTTTCAGCTGAACGCTTATGCTATCGCAGTATATTCACTATACAAGTCATCTGTTATCATTTAGCTTTTTATTAATTTTTATAAGATATGAAGTATGTTTTTAGGTGGCTCAGTGGCTAGCACTGTCGCCTCACAGCAAAGAGGTCGCTGGTTTGAGTCCCGGCTGGGCTAGTTGGCATTTCTGTGTGGAGTTTGCATGTTCTCCTCATGTTCTCCCCGGTTTCCCCCACAGTCCAAACACATAGGTGAATTGATTAACTAAATTGGCCGTAGTGTGTGTAAATGTGAGTGTATGAGTGTTTCCCAGTACTGGGTTGCAGCTGGAAGGGCATCCGCTGCGTAAAACATATGCTGGAATAGTTGGCGGTTCATTCCGCTGTGCCAACATCTGATGAATATCAAACTAAGCAGAAGGAAAATGTATTTTATTGCCCCATTTATTGTCTTTTTTCTTTGTCTGCTATTTTGTTAACACTTTTGTCTGTTTGGTTTGTTGCTTTTTGTGTTTTGCTTTTTCTTTTTCTGTTTTAGATGTTCCATCTGTTTAGATAAGTTATTCAGTTTTGTTTTAGTATCTGTTGTTGTATTTTATTGTATTGTTGTGTTGTATTGTTTTAGTATTTATAGTTTTGTTTTGTGGAGCGTAACGGAGCCCCGGCTGGGTCAGTTGGCGTTTCTGTGTGGAGTTTGCATGTTCTCCCCGTGGTTGCGTGGGTTTCCTCCGGGTGCTCCGGTTTCCCCCACAAGTCCAAAGACGTGGTACAGGTGAATTGGGTAGGCTAAATTGTCCGTAGTGTATGAGTGTGTGAATGTGTGTATGGATGTTTCCCAGGTATGGTTTGCAGCTGGAAGGGCATCTGCTCTGTGAAACATACGTATGCTAGATAAGTTGGTGGTTCATTCCGCTGTGGCGACCCTGGATTAATAAAGGGACTTAGCCGAAAAGAAAATGAACGGAGTTTTGTTTTGTTGCTTAATTGTTTGATTTTGTGATTTATTATTTTTGAATGATTTCTTTCTGTTGTTCTTTTTCTTGGGTTTCTTGTTCTGGGGTTTTGTTCACGAGTGAGGGAAGGATGGAGCATGAGATTGACAGGCGTATTGGTGCAGTGGCAGCAGTGAATGTACCGGTCCATTGTGGTAAAGAAAGAGCTGAGTCGAAAGCCAAAGCTTTCGATTTAGCGGTCAATCCACGTTCCTACTCTCACCTATGGTCATGAGCTCTGGGTCACGACTGAAAGAACAAGATCTCGGATACAAGCGGCCGAAATGAGTTTCCTTCGCAGGGTGGCAGGGCGCACCCTTATGGATAGGGTGAGGAGCTCTGTCACCCGGGAGGAGCTCGGAGTAGAGCCGCTGCTCCTCCACATCGAGAGAAGTCAGCTGAGGTGGCTTGGGCATTTGTTTCAGATGCCTCCTGGACACCTACCTAGGGAGGTGTTCCAGGCATGTCCCACCGGGAGGAGGCCTCGGGGAAGACCCAGGACAGGCTGGAAGGACTATGTCTCTCGGCTGGCCTGGGAACGCCTCGAGATCCCCCCGGAGGAGCTGGAGGAAGTGCCTGTGGAGAGGGAAGTCTGGGGTTCTCCCCTAAGACTGCTGCCCCCACGACCCGGCCCTGGAAAAGCCGTAGAAAATGAATGAATGAATGTTCTTGTTCTTTCGTTCATTGCTTAATTAATTTTATTTGATTTGTTGGTTTCACTTCAAGCTTTTAAATGATTAGATTTTTTTTATGTGCACGGTATGTAGTTTTATATATATTTTGCTAGTATTTTTAGTTATTTGTTAGTTATTATAGATAGTGTCACAGTATTTTTGATTATTCATTCATTCAACTCATTTTCTTTTCGACTTAGTCCCTTTATTAATCAATGGTCACCACAGCGCAATGAACCACCAACTTTTCCAGCCTATGTTTTATGCAACCCAGTACTGGGAAGCACCAATACACTCTTGCATTCACACCCACACATACACTACAACCAATTTAGTTTATCCAGTTCTCCTATACTGCATGTGTTTAAACTGTGGGGGGAACTGGAGCACCCGGAGGAAACCCACACCTACACGGTGAGAACATGCAAACTCCATACAGAAATGTCAAATGAGGGGCTCGAACTAGCGACCTTCTTGCTGTGAGGCGACATCGATACCCACTACGCCACCACGCCGCCCTTTGATTTAATTTTGTTTGTTTATTCTGGCATTCAGTCTTTTCCAGAAGTTCTTCGATTGAGTTATTGGTTTTCTCATGTATTTATATTGTGATCTTGCAATCTTCATGTTGTGCTCATTCATTATTTTGTTAAGTTGTTTGTGGTTTAACTTTTGTATATTCTTTCTTTTGGGCCTTCTGTGTTTTCATTTAACATTTTTATTTTGCTATTTTATTACTTTTATTCGTTCACATTTTTTCTTTTTCTTCCATATTTGTGTTGTTATTTTAACATTATTTTTATATTATTTGCTCTCTTTGTTTTGTTTCTTTTACTCTGTCCTGTGTACTTTTGTTTCTTTATCTTTCTCTAATGTGTGTATGTGTGTGTGTAGGAGCGGGAGAGACGTCGGCAGCATGTGATGTTGATGAAGGCTATGGAGGCCAAGAAGAAAGCAGAGGTGTGTTTGTAAATCTCCTTTCATCATTTCTTTCCTCTCTCCATGCTTTTGATGACGCTTCTGAACTGTTTCTGCAGGAGAAGGAGCGGCTGAAACAGGAGAAACGAGACGAGAAGCGACTGAACAAAGAGCGCAAACTTGAGCTCAGACGTCTGGAGCTGGAAATGGCCAAAGAGCTCAACAAACCCAATGAAGACCTGTGTCTGGCAGACCAGAAGGTGAACCGCAGATCCCATTCATTCATTCATTCATTCATTCACTCATTCGGTCAGTTAGTCAATCGAGCAACCATTCCATCAAGCAGTCATTAATTCAAATCAGCAGTCAGTCATTCAGTATTTCATTCAGTCATTTGGT
>CAIGQQ010005031.1:394213-407911 GCA_903798035.1 Danio albolineatus
ATATATATATATATTGCCACCAGGAAGTGCTGACTTTGTTCTCTTTGACTCATTGGATAGAAAAGTTTTTTATATATATAAACTCTTCATATATATATATATATGAAGAGTTTCGTTGCAAAACGAGATATATCCATTTTGAGAAATATTGGTTATTTGACATTATTATTTATGATATCAACAGTCAAGTTCATTTACAATTTCTGTACGTTAAACTATTACTTGAGCTCAGTGAAAGCCAGGGACACATATTCTTCAAATCCAGGATATTTTTTATTTTATTTTATGTACATAAATATCATAAATAAGTCAAAAAGAATGCCAAAATGCAACATATTTAACGTAACATTGTCAAACATTTTAAATTAGTTAAAAAAAAAACAATACATCATAAATATATGGAACAGTATATACAAAGATTGATTAATAATATCAAGATTCTGAGTTAGTTTTGGCCAGAACGTACACAATGTAACATATATATATATATGTAAGGGAAAATCAACGGCTTGCCGTGTGTTAAAGGATTTTAATGCACGACGTGGAGGCAAAGGACCACACGACGCACAGCGTTGGTGTAATATTATATACAATTTACGCTCATAGATTAATTATGAAACTTACTTGCGATCGGACAAAAACACCTGAGAACAAATTATAGGTTCAAATGTCCAAAGACTGACCGTTAGATACACCAAAGATTAATTATATATCCTGTTTTAACAACAGAGATGCAAGAGATTAGATCCGCGGGTCTTGAGACGCTCTGGCCGACATAAAGCTTCCCTCGGGGGGAGCAGTTCGAGGAGCTGCCGCTGACCGCCTGGAGCTTCCAGCATTTTTAAAGACGCGCTTTTCATACACACAAACGGCCGATTTTACTTTAAAATAACTACATTCTCGCTTGAAAAACTCTCAAAACTTGATTTTGTGGCATAGTTTATGAGTATTTTTTTAATTTTGCAGATTTCCCGTCCGCCATTAACAGCCCTCATCGGTTTCCTGTGCAGCACATGAGAGTTGCTATAGTAACTGTAAATGTTTGGGAGAAGCGCATTTATTTCCAACTGATCAAAACTGACTGGAACTACCTGTGCGTTTCAACAAAATATACCACACCCTCCAGCCAATCAGAATCAAGAATTTCAACAGACCATGGAATAAATATATATATATATATATATATATAGTTCATTTTCACATTTCAAAATTGTTTTTTTTTTTCTTAATGACCTGCACAGATGAAGTGTTCAGCACAAAACTTACAATGTGAGCTAACAAAATCAACATGGCTAGTTTTGATTTCATGTGGACTTTAACTTCTTGTTTATTGTATTCTGTTTGTATGATCTGATCAGGTTAAGACGGCTCTGGGAGATCATGTGAGCAGCATCAGTCTGAATCGAGATAATGTGTCCGAGGTGCTGCAGATCTATATGGAGGCTCACTGTGGACAGACTGAACTGATGCCGCTGACCGAGAGCCTGAAGACCAAAGCTTTCCAGGCCCACACGCCGGCACAGAAAGCCTCCATACTGGCCTTCCTGGTCAATGAGCTGTCCTGCAGCAAGAGTGTGGTCAGGTGCGTAACATGAAGACTACTGCATTCATACAGTTGAAGAGACTATTTTTAGCCCTCCTGTGAAAATCTGGATGCTTTTTAAGTATTTCCCAAGTGTATTTTAATGAAGAGGTTTTTTAAAACATAATAGTTGTCATAACTCATTTCTAATAACTGATTTCTTTTATCTTCGTCATAATGACAGTATATAATATTGTACTAGATATTCTTCAAGACACTAGTATTCAACTTAAAGTGACATTTGAAGATTTAACTAGGTTTATTAGGTTAACTAGATGAGGGAGGGTAATTAGGCACAGTGGTGGAGAGAGAACTGAAAAATCATACTTAAGTAAAAGTTTTATTACTTGCCTAAAAATGTTCTACGAGTAAAAGTATCTGTAGTAAATATTACTCAAAGTATGAGTGAAAAGTAGCCCTTTTAAAAGGAGTTAGGTTGTGATGTCAGGTGTCCAAAATTAATGCCCAGCCAGTGTCTTAGGATTTAGGTTGTGTTAAAAAATAACCAAAATCCAACGTCGAGCCAACATCTTAAACCAACATCATACTGACGTCAAACACTGACATTTATTCATCAGGTATGGCAACCAAAATCCAACGTCTGATAGATGTCATAGTCGTAACATCCACACAACGTCAAGCTGTAACATCATTAGACGTTGATATTTGGTTGATTTTAGGTTGGACGTTGGACATTGACGTCGGTCTGACATTGGGTTCTAATGTCAACCCGATTTTCATTTCCAAATAAAATGCAACGTCCCCACAAAGTCGGGGGACAACGTCAATCTGATGTCAAGTTGACATCTTGTGCTGCTGGGTGTTTAAGGCCATTTCAGTCATCATACAGTAAACATCCGTCGTCTTTTCATCAGTGACATACAACTAAACAGTATATGGGTCAATGTGTGTAAAGATTTGCACATCTTGTACACTTTTAATGCTTCCGAACAGTTTGCTGCAATTATAAATTGAAGAGGATGTCTTGAGGTTTTTCATTATGATGTGATTTACCTTCAATAAGCGATTAGATTGGACAGGAATTACAAGACTACTCAGCCAATCCCCTCAGACAAGAAAGAAATACAGTAGTGACTGCAGGTTGAAGGAAAGTAGTGGAGTAAAAGTACTGATACTGCTCTAAACATGTACTCAAGGGAATATAAAAGTGCACATTTATAAAACTACTTAGTAAATTACAATTCCTGAGAAAAACTACTCAATTACAGTAGTCTGAGTATTTGTAATTCGTTACTTTACACCACTGATTAGGCTAAAAAAAACTTGAATTGGATTAAATTTGGGGTACTTAGGCAAGTCACTGGACAACAGTGGTCCGTTCTGTAGCCAATAGGTGAATTGGGTAAGCTAAATTGGCCCTAGTGTATGTGTGTGTATGAGTGTGTATGGATGTTTCCCAGAGATGGGTTGTGGCTGGAAGGGCATCCGCTGTGTAAAACATGCTGCATAAGTTGGCGGTTCATTCCGCTGTGACGACCCCGGATTAATAAAGGGACTGAGCCAAAAAGAAAATGAATGAATGAATAAAAGAAATAAGAGTTTCTTTTGGAGTTGCTGTGAAAAAATGTCCTTGATCTGTTAAACATCACTTGAGAAATATTAGAGATAAACAATACAAAAATTCACAAGAGGGCTAATCATTTTAATGAAACTGTAACGCAAATTTCTGGGGCATCTAAAAATGTTTTTGTTTTTACATTTGCTCCTCTAAAAGTTATTTTTTAATCATTGTTTTTTTTCCATTTTAAACGACCACATGTGATGCACAAATTTCGGAGGCATTTAAATAGGGTTTTTTTAGTTACCTTTTTTGTACGTTCTTTTCATTTTTTTTTCTGTGTTTGAACACTTTATTCAATGTTTATTTTTATTGTTTTAATTAATTGTATATAAATCTATTTCATGTACAGACAATCTACTGTTTTAGTTTAACTGTGCAAATGTGCACTTAAAGCCAATTTCTGAGGCCTCTAAATGATAAAAGTAATCAAAACTTTGCTAAAGATTTATTATTGAAGATATAAAGTGACAATTAAAGTTGATATGCATTATTATTATTATTATTATTATTATTATTATTATTATTATTATTATTATTATTATTAATAATAATAATAATAATAATAAAGTAGTAATAATAATAATAATAATAATAATAATAATAATAAATGTTATTTGTAATGTGCTTTTCTTAAACTCAAAGTGCTACAAGGCAAGATACTAACAATACAAGGCAAGCAGAACAGCACAACAATAAAAAGATGCAATTAAACAATAAAAATATGAAAAAAAAAAGTAAATAAAAATAAAAAAACTTAACAAATTGATCATCCTAAGTTAAAAGCAATGCTAAAAAGGTGAGTCAAGAGTCAAGAGAGTCTGTATTCCTAATGCTGATGGGTAGTGCATTCCACAGCTTAGGCGCATTGTATGGGAAAGCTCTGCCACCCATGGTCTTGAGTTTACAGCGTGGCTGATACAGGGTAAGTCCCGATGCTGAACGAAGACTGGAGGCTGGGGTGACGAGTCATCAGGTCACAGATGTAACCAGGTGCTAGCCCATGCACTGCTTTGAAGGTTAAAATCAAGGTCTTAAAATCAATCCGTGATTTAATAGGAAGCCAGTGTAATTGTTGAAATATAGGAGTAATATGGTGTGTGTCAGAACCCGTACAGCAGAATTTTGTATATACTGTAATCTTGTGAGAGAACTTAGGTAAATTACAAAAATCAAGATGTGATGTGATAAAGGCATGGAAAAGCCTGTCCGCATCAGGTCGTGAAAGAAATGGTCTAATATGTGCAGTATGAGGAGATGAAAGAAAGCAGTTTTTGTTAAGTGTTTAAAGTGGGAGTGTTAAATGTTCATCTGTTATTAAGATTTAAGTGATTTACAGAAACAGTGATTATACTATCAGTAGTATATCATCTTGCATTTGGCCATAAATATACATAACTGCACCACATTTTATATTGTAGCTGCGTTTATGCATCAAAATAAATGTCTCATTATATTTGTGCCTTGAAGGCCTGGTGAATCATATAATATACTTAAACACATACTAAATGTAAACCTTTTGAAAAGGTTAAATAGACCTAAGTAAAACTATGAGAGTTTACTATTATTTCATGAATTTTTACAGGGTTATTACAGGGATGTTTTTATGAAAAATCTAGATTTTTTTCTTCTTCAACATTTTCTGTTTATGATGCATATACTTTTCCTGTGGTATAACAAAAAAATCACAGTTTATGTAAGATTTTGTTCCTGCTTTCATGCAGTGGTGGAATCAGCACTGAAAAATTATACTCAAGCAAAAGTACCATTACTTGCCCAAAAATGTAGTGCAATTAGAGTAAAAGTATCTGTAGTAAATATTACTCAAAGTACGAGTAAAAAGTAGACCTTACAAAAGTACTCAAGAGTAGTGAGTGTTACACTGTAGAAAAGTTGATGCGTTTACAGAATGTTACGTTTACACATCCCTGCACAAACAACATGTAGTGTATTTAGGGATCTTCCTATTTTCGTTCGTTCGTTCCAACCTTCCTTCAATTATTTGTTTGTTCTTTCCTTCCTTCATTCATTCATTTGTTCCCTCCTTCCTTCGTTCACTCGCTCGTTCGTTGGTTCATTCATATTTTTGTTCCTTCCCACATTAGGTCCTTTTGTTCATTCATTCAATTGATCATTCCTTCCTTCCTCAGTTTGTTCAGACCTTCCTTGAATTCTTCCTTCATTCATTTGGTCCTTTCTTCTTTCCTCCCTTCATTTGTTCGCTCATTCTTTCATTCATATTTTTGTTCCTTCCTTCATTAGGTCCTTTGTTCATTCGTTCGTTCCTTCTTTCCTTCCTTAGTTTGTTCAGTCCTTCCTTTAATTCTTCCTTTATTTATTTGGTTCTTCGGTCCTTCCTTCCATTCCTTGTTCGGTCCTTCCTTTTATTTGGCCCTTCCTTCCATTCTTCATTTGTTCTATTTAGTGATAGTTTAAGGCTGTTTGGTGATTTCAGTCTTCATACAGTCGACATCCATCATTTTCAGTGACCTGCAGTCTATAAACAGTCTCTGGGTCATTGCGTGTGCAGATTTTGAACATCTTCTTGGACATTTTTAATGTTTCCCAAAGGTTTGCTGCATTTATAAAGCGCCCATGTCTTGAGGTTGTTCAGTATGATGTGATTTACTTTCTATGTGTGATTTAATTGGACAGGAATCACAGAACTGATCTTTCTACTGTAGACAATGACCATAGACAAGAAAGAAATACAGTAGTGACTGCAGGTTGAAGGAAAGTAGTGGAGTAAAAGTACAGATACTGCACTAAACATGTACTCAAGGGAAAGTAAAAGTCCACATTTTTAAAACTACTCAGTAAATTACAATTCCTGAGAAAAACTACTCAATTACAGTAGTTTGAGTATTTGTAATTAGTTACTTTACACCACTGCTTTCATGTAAATATGAAGGTCTGAAATGTTGATGTTTAATGCACACAAATGAATCTCCTTTTCTCTGTTTTTGCACAGTGAGATTGACAAAAACATCGACAACATGACCCACCTGAGACGAGAAAAAAAAGGTCATCGATGGGAGCCTGCGAAAGTAAGACATTTACATAACATAAACATCCCCATTGACTCTTTTACACAAATACAGATACATATCATTTAAAATAATGTCGGTTTACATGATACATTATAGGTTAACATATCATGTACATACACAAGTGCATACATACATAAAATAAAATAAAGAAATAATTTAAAAAAACAATAGAAAAAATACATTTATATTGAAAAATATAAGTAATTATTATTAAATCCTGCCTACTAGATGCATTTCCAACGTACATCACACAAAAAAGACAGGTTGCGATAGGTGTTGTGCGGTGGGATGCCAAGTCCAAAAATAGAAAACTTAAATAGACATTAAGCAGAGATGCAGTTAGTCAAAAAAAAGATCTGGATGTTGAATTATATGTTCATTTGTTATAAATATACAGGTTATAAGGTGCTGTGTACAAGTGCGTATGAGAGAGTATTGCACG
The DNA here is from genome assembly GCA_903798035.1 of Danio albolineatus. Taxonomy (NCBI): domain Eukaryota; kingdom Metazoa; phylum Chordata; class Actinopteri; order Cypriniformes; family Danionidae; genus Danio; species Danio albolineatus. The sequence continues at coordinate 400,867 of CAIGQQ010005031.1, forward strand.
TTTATTGCACAATAGGAAAATATTGAACTGTTCATGAGGTAGATGGCCTGAGGAAAGAAACTTTTCCTGTGTCTGGCTGTTTTTGTGATCGGTGCTCTGTAGCGGCGTGTGCTGGGTGTTGGGTGCAAGGCGTCCAGGATGATTTTTCAAGCTCTTTTACTCACTCTGACCGAGTACAGTTCTTGAAGTGTAGGAAGGGAAGTGCCAGTGATTTGTACACGCTATGCTGAATCATGCACATTACTCGTGTTTGATTGCAGCAATGATTTCAGCAAAAATAGTTAAATATGGTTCATTAAACTGCAGACACTGAATGCTAATAATTGAATGTAAACATGTACGTCCACATACCCTGCCGTACAGGTGCAGTTCGCTGTCAGAATGCAGTTGTTTTGCTTGTTGATGATTACCCAGGACTTGTACAGCTCCGTCTTCTTTTCTTGTCTTTGGCTAGGCAGAACCTCAGTTTTTAGCACTACAGAGTTTTGAATCTGGTAATCATGGAGCATTATTTCCTACACATGACCACACAGAACACAACTGTAGGCATCTAAAGACTTGTAGGCCTTTAACGTCTCTCTTGTAAAATCATTTGAAGTTTCAATGAGATAGTTGTACATTTCGGGCTGGATGCTTGGCCATTTCGTCTTATCCAATATCCATTGTGAGGGGGCTGTTATCGCAAATGGACCGGTCAGACGAACGCCGCTCACTTTAACATTAATTTTGTCGAATAACTGTGCTTATCACTGGGTGACGAGCTGTTATAATACGCTGAAAGCATTATGTAAATCATATTTATAATGTGTAGTCTATATAACTTATCTCTAACAATCTCTAACTTATCTCTAACAATAACTACAAACTCTGTACCATCAATCCCTTGCTGTAAATGCTAGCGCTCCATTTTTTTCTGCAAATTCGATGTGCGCGCATCCTGAATGTTTACAAACTCGTAATTCATCTGTAATTTAGTATTAAATGTCAATGCAAATCTTGTTGTAATGCGTGATTAGTAATGCATTCTGTATTGCTGTTGTTGTTGTTCAGGCTGAGAAGCGTCTACGCTAAGAAGATTGGGAGAAGAGAAAGCTGTGATATAGGAGAGGATGGTCAAACCAGTGGGACTCCTGTCAACAGCCGGAAACGCAAACGCAAAGGAGGCGAGAGTGAGGATGAAGAGGAGGAAGATGAAGACAGTGATGAACCGGAGGACGAGGATGAAGATGAGTTTGGTGTGAAGAAAGGGAAGAGAGCAGAGGCGTGTGAGGAGGAGGTAAACAAAACACTAAGATCACGTTTAGATTTACAGTCATGCGAAATAGAGCCCTGCACGGGCCTTAAAGAGCACCTATGGTGAAAAATCTACTTTTGAAGCTGTTTGGACAGACATATGTGTAGGTATAGTGTACAGACCATCATATTGGGCTGATATAAACACACACAGTCCTTTTCTTTCAATTTAACAGCATAAAAACGGTGGACCAATTGGAGCAGTTTTGAGACCGAACACATCTTGACGTAGGAGTGCGGCCACTTAATTGATTGACAGCTGCGTATTAACATGTCTCCGTAGTAATGCGTATATCATATCAATAGGACAGTACGTGCGCAAAGCAACCGGGAATAAAAGATCTGTTCAGTTCTCTGTGATCATCAGTCATCATCAGATGTGATCAAGAGTGAGTTTCACGAGTTTAACACGTGTTTAAAACAGTGCATGTTAATGAATCACAGCGATTCACTTCAGCTTTACTTCATCAGCACAGCCGCGTGTCAGGACCATTATAAAAGAAGACGCTTCAGTCCCGGTTTGTTGACGTTAAATCAGGTTATTTTGTACATTAACATAACGGATGTCCATACAGCAGTGGAGATTAACCTGTATCCTGTCACGTTTGCGTGCAAAAACAGTGCAAAGCTAAACGTGTGCGCTGTCTGTGTGTGTGTCCGCTGTGTGTGCGTGAACTTTGTAACAACATTGTGTGTGACTCATCATTGCAACTCCACAACAAACACATCAGATACTCATGGGTAAAGTTCTTACTGTAGTATTTCTCACAGACGTTACGTGAGATCTGCTTCCTTCACGTCTGTCTGTCTGACGCAGCCGATCGCGGAGATTGAGGCACACTGACAGGCTCGTGGGAACGGTGGGCGGGGGTTTAGAGCTATAAAATACAAACTACTGAAAGCTCTAATAAATAATCTGATGGGTGTTTTGAGCTAAAACTTTACAGACACATTCTGGAGACACAAAAGACTTTATTAATACTTTATTTATAATATTAAATCTAGAAAAGGGGGTCACCTAGGTGGCCTTTAAATCTAAGCCCTAGCCGGCCATGGCCCAAGACGCACAGGCTGTAGCCCGGCCCTTATCCGACAGCTTATAACATTTTTGTCCCCTCTTTTTTTTTTTATCAGAATAATTTAGAGAAATGTTTGGATTATTATTTTTTTTTAATGTAAGATTTAGTTTAAGTGGCATCAATATTCAAGCGGTAGGTTGTCCACAGTGAGTTTACTCAATTTAACCCAGTGGCGCCTGTAGCCGTACGGCTGTACACACTGCGTGAACCTACCATGAGCGTTAATGCAAATGAATGCCGCTTATTTATTTATTTATTGCATAATTTAAATTGATTATTAAACAGTATACGCTACCATATAAGGACAAAGCAAGAAAGAATGAGAATAATTAAAAGTGTGTGTTTGTGTGTTTTAGAGTGTGTATGTACTTGTATGTTGGGGGATGGGTAAAGAAATCTACTGGCTTTAGTTTTGCGGCGGTTTTTCCACACACTAAAAATTACAATTTAGATAGCTGTTGTTTAAAACAAGATTCAAAATTAGTAAACAATCTAAAACTTAATTAAGACATTTGCTAAAAGGCCTAAAACTAATGAGACAAATGCTGATCCCCCACACGGAGTGGAGACCGCAGTCTCATCAGCACCTGAGCTGGGCAAACTCCTCACCCAGCCCGTGTCTCTTTCATCGCACAGTTTTGATCCAGCCTCCTCGTGTGGAACCTCTACCATTCGAGGTGTTTTAAACTTTATCTGACAGACTGGCATAAACAAGCAGACATGCTCATTCTGATAACGAGTTTCTGAGTTCTCTCACACTTCCAACCGAGTTTGTTCTGCTGAGGTAATCTCGGAGCACATACTGCTGTGAATACTTTGTGATACTTTGCCTGTCCTGCTCATGAATTAAATGATAATTGACTGGTGCAATGTATGATTTTTGTTTCATTAACAGGGAAAACAGATTAATATAGGTTTCTCTGAAACTGTGAATGTTTCACTTTAATTTTATTTAGGCTAGATCAGTGGTTCTCAAACTGTGGTATGCGCACCACTAGTGGTACACAAGCTTCCTTCTAGTGGTAAGCGGAGGAACCGCTGAATAATTAAAGTAAAAAAATTAACACACTTTTAACCCTTTGACGCATACGATAACACCGATGTGATCAGTAAATTTATTTTAATAGGCTAAACCTTTTAATTAAGTGGCTGACAATAATAAATATTGTTAATTAGAAAAATTAATCTGCCTAGTTTTTGGACTGTGCAGTGCTGCAGCTGCTTAATTAGGCCTACTAGGCTACAGTACTTCAACACCGGTCATTATGGTGGTACTTGGAGAGACAATATTTTTTATGAGGTGGTACTTGGTGAAAAAAGCTTGAGAACCACTGGGCTAGATTATTATTTTATTTGATGATCCAGTTCATGTTTTGGTGCTGAATCATATAGTGGACTTGTTTTGAAGCACTTCACCTCAAATGTTTTTCGTTCTTCTATTTTATTTAGTAGATAACTGACCAAGTAAGACAGCAAGTATCAGTGTTTCTTAAGCTTGAAATAAGAATAAGTGTTGAGGCGGGGCGGTGCTGGATATGTGCGTAACTTGGAATGAAACCCTGCAGGCGCCCATGGACTTACAAGTTGTGCATTGTGCATAACCAGCTGGCTCATCATTTAAAGTTGTCACTATTTGAAAAGTTGAACCACAGTTTGCCTTTCCTCTGGCCTTTTTTTACAGCATCACCTGGTTGGAAATCGCTATACGCAAGGCATCACTGGCGCTTCCGGACGGCATGCATTAGATGTTAGAAAGTGTTACCGAAAAATGTGTCCTGTCATGATTTATCAGTGCTTGATCAGCTGATTTTGGTCTTGTCTTGCAGGATGAAGGCGATCAAACCACAAGCATTGAAGAGCTGGAGAGACAGATGGAGAAGCTCAGCAAGGTAAACTTAATTAAATTACCCTGCTCAAATTCAACTTTTACTTTGTCACATACAGAGTCCTACATAGTATGACATGCAGCGAAATGCTCACAGAACCACTCATAACTAGGGCCCACACGGAATCTGCGCGCGCAGATTTCCGCAGATTTTTAGCCGATCATTGATTCTGTTTATTTACTGGTGTAAATGTGTGTACATTTATATTTGTTCAGCTTTTAAATTAATTTCACTTATATTACTGACTAATATTAAAATATTCATATGATTTGTTTACAATGCAGTTTGTAAAGTAATATTTTCTGTCTTTTAGTAGATATTTTATATGAGAGACTCGCTTTGTTTACCAAATAAAGTGCGTTTAATTGAATTCGCATTATAAACATTAAAGAGTTAAAAAGGTATTATTTTTATTTCATATATTAAGGTTTTAGTTATGATACTCCCAGAATCCTTCCGCATAAATCCGCAGATTTTTAACAAAATTCTGCGCAGAAATTATCCACAGATTCTGTCTGGCCCTACTCATGACCTTGAAATAGTAACAACAATAACAAAATAATAATAATTTAAGACTTTCGATCTAGAGCAGAGGTGGGCAAACTCGGTCCTGGAGGGCCGGTGTCCTGCATAGTTTAGCTCCAACTCTAATCAGACACACCTGTTTATAGATTTCTAGTGATCGTGAAGACACTGATTAGCATGTTCAGGTGTGTTTGATTAGAGTTGGAGCTAAACTATGCAGGACACCGGCCCTCCAGGACAGAGTTTGCCCACCCCTGCTCTAGATCGAAAATCTTAAATATTTTATATTTGCTTTTATTTTCTATTGCATAATTTCTGTTCCTCCATAATTTAGATTCTGTTGTTTCCATTATTACTATTTTTTATTGTTGTTACTATTTCAAGGACTGAGTTTGCCCACCCCTGATATAGAGTGTGTGGCTGTAGGAGAAAAGTACAAAATTATACTTATATTATACTTATACAAAATTAAAAGTATAAAAATGTGTCGTTGATATGTTGTTCCCAGATAATAACCAATTAAACTACCCATTAGTATTACGCATCATCTTAACCATAAGTGAATATAATCAATCTAGAAATGTATTCATTCATTCATTTCTTTTCATCTTAGTCCTTTTATTAATCCGGGGTCGCCACAGCAAAATGAACCGCCAACTTATCCAGCATATGTTTTTACGCAGCAGATGCCCTTCCAGCTGCAACCAATCTATGGAAAACATCCATAAACACTCATTCATACACATACACTATGGACAATTTAGCTTACCCAATTCACCTGTACCGCATGTCTTTGGACTGTGGGGAAAACCGGAGCACCCGGAGGAAACCCACGCAACCACGGGGAGAACATGCGAACTCCACACAGAAATGCCAACTTACCCAGCTGAGGCTTGAACCAGTGACCTTCTTGGTGTGAGGCGACAGCACTACCTACTGCGCCACTGCATCCCCCCATTCTATAAATTCATTCATTCATTTTGTTTTCGGCTTAGTCCCTTTATTAATCCGGGGTCGCCACAGCGGATTGAAACGCCAACTTATCCAGCATTTGTTTTACACAGCGGATGCCCTTCCAGCTGCAACCCATCACTGGGAAACACCCATACACATTCATTCACACACATACACCCATGTAAATGTGCAAGACACGGGCTTATACAATGTAAGATTCTACATAGGGTTTACTACACTAATGCTAGACTTGCTAAGATATACCCCTCTGTCGGCGATGCATGTAATAGGTGCAAGCGATCACCAGCGGATCTCATCCACATGTTGTGGGAATGCCCTAAATTATTTGCTTATTGGACTAAAATATTTAAAACTCTAAAAGATGCATTCGGCATAGATCTGGATACAAATCCACTTTTGGCCATTTTTGGGTTGGCAGTAGATGCTGACCTTTCAGTAATGGTCCGAAAGGCTTTTAAAGTGGAAACACGTCTCTCCATCCTCTTTTGATGCATGGATAAAAGAAGTGTTTACTTGCATTAAATTAGAAAAAACAATCACCTACTGGTTCTTTTAAAGACCTTTAACAAGTTGTGGCGCCCCTTTTTAGATTATCTGCTGCAAACTCTCTTGATTATTAAGCAGAGCAATAATATTCATTCATTCACACTCATACACTATACGGACAATTTTAGCCTACCCCAATTCACCTATACCACATGTCTTTGGACTTGTGGGGGAAACCGGAGCACCCGGAGGAAACCCACACAAACACGGCGAGAACATGCAAACTCCACACAGAAATGCCAACTGGCCCAGCCGGGGCTCAAACCAGCGACCTTTCTGTGAGGCGAACGTGCTACTCACTACGCCACTGTGGTGCCTAATTAATTAATTAATTAATAATAAAATAAAATAAAATAAAATAAAGGGCACCACGGTGGCGTAGTGAGTAGCATGTTCGCCTCACAGCAAGAAGGTCGCTGGTTCAAGCCTCGGCTAGGTCAGTTGGCATTTCTGTGTGGAGTTTGCATGTTCTCCCTGTGGTTGCGTGGGTTTCCTCCGGGTGCTCCGGTTTCCCCCACAGGTCCAAAGACATGTGGTACAGGTGAATTGGGTAAGCTAAATTGTCCGTAGTGTATGAGTGTGAATGAGTGTGTATGGATGTTTCCCAGAGATGGGTTGTGGCTGGAAGGGCATTTGCTGCATAAAACAGATGCTGGATAAGTTGGCGGTTCATTCCGCTTTGGCGACCCCAGGTTAATAAAGGGACTAAGCCGACAAGAAAATGAATGAATTAATATATAT